>OY986438.1:126985419-127280419 GCA_963920525.1 Dichetophora obliterata | reverse complement strand
TATTATTATTATTATTATTATTATTATTATTATTATTATTATTATTATTATTATTATTATTATTATTATTATTATTATTATTATTATTATTATTATTATTATTATTATTATTATTATTATTATTATTATTATTATTATTATTGTTATTATTATTGTTATTATTATTGTTATTATTATCATTATTATTATTATTATTATTATTATTATTATTATTATTATTATTATTATTATTATTATTATTATTATTATTATTATTATTATTATTATTATTATTATTATTATTATTATTATTATTATTATTATTATTATTATTATTATTATTATTATTATTATTATTATTATTATTATTATTATTATTATTATTATTATTATTATTATTATTATTATTATTATTATTATTATTATTATTATTATTATTATTATTATTATTATTATTATTATTATTATTATTATTATTATTATTATTATTATTATTATTATTATTATTATTATTATTATTATTATTATTATTATTATTATTATTATTATTATTATTATTATTATTATTATTATTATTATTATTATTATTATTATTATTATTATTATTATTATTATTATTATTATTATTATTATTATTATTATTATTATTATTATTATTATTATTATTATTATTATTATTATTATTATTATTATTATTATTATTATTATTATTATTATTATTATTATTATTATTATTATTATTATTATTATTATTATTATTATTATTATTATTATTATTATTATTATTATTATTATTATTATTATTATTATTATTATTATTATTATTATTATTATTATTATTATTATTATTATTATTATTATTATTATTATTATTATTATTATTATTATTATTATTATTATTATTATTATTATTATTATTATTATTATTATTATTATTATTATTATTATTATTATTATTATTATTATTATTATTATTATTATTATTATTATTATTATTATTATTATTATTATTATTATTATTATTATTATTATTATTATTATTATTATTATTATTATTATTATTATTATTATTATTATTATTATTATTATTATTATTATTATTATTATTATTATTATTATTATTATTATTATTATTATTATTATTATTATTATTATTATTATTATTATTATTATTATTATTATTATTATTATTATTATTATTATTATTATTATTATTATTATTATTATTATTATTATTATTATTATTATTATTATTATTATTATTATTATTATTATTATTATTATTATTATTATTATTATTATTATTATTATTATTATTATTATTATTATTATTATTATTATTATTATTATTATTATTATTATTATTATTATTATTATTATTATTATTATTATTATTATTATTATTATTATTATTATTATTATTATTATTATTATTATTATTATGGTTATTACCATTATTAATATTACTATCGTTTTTATTATTATTTTACCCTAATAATTTAAATCTTAGGATTTCATTGATTTATAATATTTTTTTTTTATTAAATTGGTTATTTTTTTATATATACCTACATATAAAAATTCAACCCGTAACATAGTACAACACATTTTCTTAAGGCAAGGTCAATGACTCAGAATGAGAAAACCGATTGAAATTTCAGAAAGTTGGTCGAATTTCGACCATAGGCGATACAAGTAGTTATAAATCTTAAACCAAACAAGATATATAGCAGAGAACTGCATGAGTGGCTTCACTAATACATATAAGCACTCGTTGAAAATGAGAGTAGCTATCGTGCATTGCATTCTCTTTCAACGAATATACAAAATGTGGACTCGCTTAAAATGTAAACTTCGCTAAGGGGCATGTCACACGTAGCGGACAGGACAAATTTGTTGTTGTTTTCACGGGTAAAATAAGCTCTCTCAATTTCCAGCGTCTTATTTTACCCGCGAAAACAACAACAAATTTGTTCGTGTCCGCGCTAGTGTGACATTCCCTTAAGCTTGCTATTCACCACTGTATTGCTTAAGAGACTCGCTGTAGGGAATAGATAAAACTACAAGCACTCAGCCTCTCAAAGCTCCTCATTCGCCCTCTTCACAGAAAGTTGATAAACTATTCGCATGACTCTCAATGCTTGAGCGAATCACAGCGAGTCATCTACGCAGTTAGCGACTGCGCTGATTTCAACTACGCTGAAGTTTATCGTGCACAGAAAATAAAAAAAAGAATGATTGCAAGATGAATGTCGCAGAATTCAATTACGAAGATCATGAACACCTGCTAGAATAGATTTGCCTGCATAAAAAAAGTTTTTTCAAATTTTTTCCCAATAAGACATGCGGCGACAATGAAAAACAGAGCACCATGCAAATTTTTTTTGTTACAAGACAAATTGCACAACTCAAAGCATTTGGCGAGTCCCATTAATAACGTAGCTTTTTCTTGAAACAGGCAAAATTTTCACTATATTCGCAATGTTTGTTCGAAGAATCTCGCAACTCTCAGCTGAATCGCGAAGCAGGCAAATTGATCACTATATTCACTATGCTTGTTCGTTTATTCGCCCAACTCTCAACGTGAGGATCGAGGCAAGCACATATTGTAGAGCAGAGAGTCAGAGCATAATTCGCACTCAAAATTAAAAAAGAGAGTGAGTTAATGCGAGTCAGAGCATAATTCGCACACAACATTAAAAAAGAGAGTGACTTAATGCGAAGCAAACGAAATTGTTTGGGGAATGCGAATGCCTGAGAAAACAGAAAATGTAGTGAAGAAGGAAAGTTCGTTATGAAGCGAAGCGCTTGTTGCAGATCTCTGCTATGTAGATGTTTACTATCACATTTTAAAGGTAAAATAGACAGCTTTAATTTGATATACAACACAATGCGAAATTTTTGTTTTTAACCGTTACGGAATTTTTATTTTTTTAATAAAAACAATACTACTCTTTTAAATTTTTTTTGTATATGTGGTTTTTTTTTTGGCTACCAGTATGAAAAATTTCAGACTGGGACGGCGATGGGTTAATAATATATGATTTTTTTAACAAAAAAAAAAATAAGACAAAAATAAATGAGGAACTCGTTTTTTAACACAAAAATAGTCGTATATCCAAAATCAAAAACGCTATAAAGATGTTTCACAGCCCATCTTGAAGGTAAAATTAACAGCTTTAATTTGATATACAACACTATGTTAAATTTATTTTTAGCCGTATATTGTATAAATACAGTATAACCTTCTAAAATATACAAAAAAAATTTAGCATTGTGTTGCATGTTGCATTGTGTTGCAAAATGGAGTATTTTTTATTCAAAAAATAAAGTTTCGGTAAGGTTAAAAAAAAATTATCGTGTTGCATATCACATTGAAGCTGTTTGTTTCGGCTATAAAATGAGCTATTAAACATACACATAGCTGCTTTAGTTTGAACTTCAGAACTACTTTTGTGTTTAAAAAAAAAAACAAAATTTTAGCTTATAATTTTTTTAAGTTCATAAAAAATTAAACTTTTCCAAAAAAAGGTATGCAAAAAAAATCATACAAATCTGAGAGATGAAATTTAAAAGTTGGATGATTTCATATGGAATGACCCAAGTTGTTCATTTAAAAAACGTCCTGGAAAATTTTTGTACAATTTTCTTACAAAGTGATTCACGTATAGGTGTCGAATCACTGCCATTTTTACTTAAAATTACTGTCACATTTAAAGAAACCTTTGATCAAAGTTTCAGGCCGATATATCTGATAGAAGATGTTTTGTTAATTTATTTAAAAAAGGCTAGTTTTTAGCGACCGTTTGAGATATAAAAATAAAAATTCAAACTTATGGAATTTTAAGCTTTTTAATTTATTTTTAGTTTGCCGACGTTTCGGAGTTTTTTGACTCCTTCTTCAGTCGTTTCTTAACTTTTTTAAAAAATGAACATATTAACATCAACATACATTGCATTTTCACTAACTAACACCAATGAACATGGAGGAAGAGGAGTTTTGACCACTATTTCCACTGTGCAATGGCGATTGGTTTTGGTGAAATCGGAATTTTTGCAGTTTTGGGTTGCAACAATTTTTGCAGCCTCATACAAAATAGATAAAGAAAAACCAACAATAAATAAAAAACCACTTCTTTAAAAACTTTGAATTTTACAAAGGTTTTTAACAATATTTTTGATAAAAATATAAAAAGAATATAAATTATAATTCTCTTTCAAAAGAAACAAAGCGTGTAAGCTAAAAAAGAAATATAATGCCATAATAATTCTTTGAACATATGCAGATGTGTTTTAAATGAGTCACGCATTGCAAACAAGAGCAATAAATTAACGTACTGTAAAGCAATGAGAACATTAACAGCGGCGCGTGTAAAACATTAATTTGAAGACATGTACAAATGCAAATTTTTTGAAAAAAAGTTTGTGACGTTATTATATTTTACAATTTTAAGATATTTTTGCATGCATTACTTAAAACAAAGATATTTTATGTGGTAAGCAATTACAGCCAGCTTAAGTTTTAACGGCAATTAATTGTTTAACCTTCCTATACTCGCGCATTGGTATCTCAGACCAACAATTCAATAATTCTTTGTTTTTTCAAAAATGAAAGTCATTGGGACTTTACGGTATTAGTAGCTTCTTATTTTTTTGTTAAGCAGTTTTTAGTACAGCACGAGCGCAGGTGCCGAGTATAGTCTTATACTTTATCACAGTTTCGGTCTGTGAGACCGACGCGAGTGTAAGTGTTGCTGTTTTAGGTAAATTACTAATTTTTAATTTCAGAACATAATTCAATGAAATGTATTTACTTATTATAGTAGTGTGTAATTCTTATCGAGTATACTTCACAAAATTACTTGAAAAAGGTTTTCTTTGTTTTCAACCACAACACAGAAAGAATTAGGGCGCTGTTAGAGCATGAAGAGTCCAATTCAAATAACGAAGAAAATAGTCACTCAAACGTTACTCAAGCAGGTCCTTGTTTATTCTGTTCGTAAAAAAAGCCGTTTGGCATGATTCAATGGCAAGAACTGCAAAAAATATTTTTGTCTTGAACACGCAGCTATGATATGAGATGATTGCTATACAAATAACCCTACAAATGATTTAGACTTAGTTCAATATTATTTTTTTGTTCTTAATAATATCATGTATTAGATTTAAGAGTTTTTGTTATAATTAATACATTAAGAAGTTTATTTTTGTTATTAAAGTTAATATACCAAAAAATATGTTCCTTTTGTAAGAAACTGTGAAAAAATACTGTTTTTAGAAAATAAAGTTAGAATTGTAATATTTTGTAGATTTATTTTATTTAATTGCCCATCTTTATTGCACCTATTCTATACAAAAAAAACACCAATAATGTTTAAAAAGTATATTATAAGAAAAATGCAAACAAGATCAAATACCGCTCTGAGACACCGTGCGAGAGTATATGTGTAATGCCGTTGGGCATGAGTGTTGGAAGGTTAAACCGGATGTAACACTGCATAATTAAAATTTTTTCGAAAGCAGTGCCAATTGGGGATGATATTTGTAGTGGATAAAAACTTTTTTAACTCCTTTTGATTTTAAAAAGTCCCTTACTCCTTTTGGTACAAAAAAAGTACTTTCGGTTATAGATCATCACCAAAAAAGTACTTTCGGATATGATTCAACAAATTTTAATTTCTTGGTTAATACAACACATCAAAGCATTTTGTAATTTTGCGTGCCTCTTTTTTGCTTTTTCCTTTGACATAACAAACATAATCAAAAGAACCTAAAGGGCTTTGGGTATTCTATTTTCAGGTTTAATTTTCTTGTTATTGTGAATATAACATTAGGGGTTTTCACGATTCAGTGCACTTGCCTGTGCAGTTGAGGACTTGTGCAGTTGTGCAGTTTGGTTTTCGTGAACACACCACCAGCACTATTTCAAAGCTGTCAACATTTTTCAATGCACACAAGTGCACAACTGCTCACGACCTCAAAATTAAGGAAATAGTAGAAAAACAATTGTGCAGATTTTTGACTTTCACAAGTCCTCAATTGCACAGGCAAGTGACTGAATCGTGAATACCCCTATTATAACTACCAACGTCATATGGAATAGTGGAAGTGCAGTGCAATGATGGAATTATTGTTATTTGTATTGTTATATCAATGTATCATTAAGTCTGAGTTATATATTTTAAATAATTAAGTTTATAAATATACTAAAAGTACCGATGGTTGGTAAAGCTTCCTGGATTGCCGACTCCAGTTCAAGCAAACCAGTCTGAAGCATTGACGGAAACATTGAACGTGATGAATGTACCACGAGCAGCACTCCATCAGGATCAGTTACATGTATCGAGTATGTTTAATTGCTAAGTTATTAAGTATTAAATTTGCATAAATTTTTTCACATGTACCTCAGTAACAAAACAAAAGCTTATTTGATTATATTAATAAAAAGTACTCTTGCGTCCGAAAAAGTCCTTTCTGAAGAGTAAAAAAGTCCCCTCAAAAATTATCAAATGTCATCACTGATGCCAATTAATATCTGTAAAAGCAAATTGCTGTCAAAAACAAATTGGTGTTAATTATTTGTGATCTAGTTTAAATTTTGTCTCTATGTTCTGAATCTGTAAAATAAATGTCATTAGTTTGGCAGTTTAAAAAAACTATATTAAGTCCTATTGAACAACATGTTGTCAATAGTAAAATATCTTAATTAGAAATCTTCTATATTTCGAATACTATTGTTTAAATTTTCTGCCTGTACCACAAAATGGCTAACTAAGCCCGATAGAGCCTAATAACGAATTCAAAATTAACAAGCATTCCTAACAGACAAAATATGCTTGAGTTGTTTGTTGGACTAAAATGAGTCCAATGGCTGAGCTCCATTAGTTTGTTATTGTATCAATATTTCAATCTTCCTGCTGCTCTCAAGTGCGATATTACGTTATGTTTGACTAAATATGTGACCTAAGGGAAAAACTACAAACTATATATTAAGTTCTATGTATGTTTTGTGGTTGTTTTTGTTGTTGTTGTAAACAAGCAACATTTTGTGTTAATCCAAAAACAATAGAAATTGATTTTTAATGCAATTATTTGCGACACATTGACACAGGTCTGGGATGGTATAAAAGTTAAACACTTTGGGGGCTTAAAACTATGTATGTGACAAAAGCGCAAAAGTGGCAAAAAGTGACAATGTTAACACACAATCTAACACATACAGGTAGAGACACACACTTAAATTCCAACCATAAGCATTTCCATTTAAACGCTTTTAATTGTATTCGGTTAGGCCGTAAATGAGGAAAACAGTTTTATTGCTTTTCCCCCCTCTCCAGATCAACACTCTGCTGAGTGGTAATAATGTGTAAATTACAATGAATTATTAATTGTTTTCGAAATTTGCTATGCCGGTATCATATGGCATTTATATAGTCTCGAGAGGTAGTGAGTGGTTGTTGTTTTTGTTGTTATAGTATTTGTAGTACAATAAGCTACAGAAGGACGATGACATTGCAATGTTTGAGCTACACTTGACTTAGCTGTTGCCAAGTGAGATTTTTATGCAATGAGTAGATGCGTCATAAATACAGTAGATCATGTTCTTGTTGACGAAAAAACAAAACGGTGAAATTAAAGTGAATAAATAGCCTATTGAACCTTTTCTTGAAATTGATATCAAGACTATTCTGCCGTCATAAGAAAGAAAGTCAAAATTCAAAAATTGAGATAAGGGCAGATTCGGAACCGTGAATGAGTTTCTGACTTTTGTGTTAAGCTAAGATTATCCATTTTTTCAACTGAAAATGACTGAAAAACGTTAAGTAAAATGGTCATTCTAGTGTGTTTCTTATATGGAGATATCAGAAATGGAGATATGACTTTATTTCTAAGAACGGCAGTATTTATATTTGAGATAATGATTTTTAAAAATTTTTTATTTTATTATTATTAAAATTATGGTACTGTCAGAAATCATTGAAAATATAATAGCTTGTTAAAATTAAACTGAAATGGTATTTTAAAAAGATACAAAAGCCATATTCATCATCATCACTACTCTCATCAACATCAGCTGGCCTAAATTTTATCTTCATTAATAAAGAAAACAAAATGACAAACTGAGGTGGACATACAATTTATAAATAAATAGGTTGCTTTGCGTATATGTCAATCAAGGTAAACCAAAAACACAAATAACAACAACAAAATGAAATTGCAAACAAAAATACAGACATCAATTTTAATCAATATTGATCAAAGTCTATGAATTTTTAACAAAACTGTGGTTAAAAAATTTTGCCAGAGCGTATTTACGGCCAGTTTTTCAGTGCAAGTTTAACTCTGTTTCTGGTAGAAATGAAGTTTAAACTAAGGAGCAAGTTTTGCGATGAATATTGACTAAGGTTAAACGCCCAATATTGGTGGGTTAAGCTTTTGTTAACTTGCCATATGGTCTGAACAGATTTTTTGCTTGCTTAGTTTATGCAACTATTTTCATTAGCACTTGACAATGGCCGCATTCAGCGAAGTCAACTGTTGTGAACAGGGACCGAAAAAAGCAGTTATTTTCAAAATTTTCATTCAAAAAAGTCAAATGGAAAGTCTATTTGTTATTTGAATATAGCAATGTGATGCTCTTAGCTTAGGAATAATATTCTTAAATGATTTTAATTTTTCTGATTTTTTTAAAAAAGTCAATACATATTCGTTATTTTTTGACCAATTTTATTTCGATCAAAAATAAAAGTTAAAATTTTACTTTTATTTTGTTGATCAAATATATGAGTTTAAATTTGACTTTTATTTATTTAATCAAAAATAAAAGTTAAAATTTGACTTTTATTTTTTCGATCACAAGTAAAAGTAATTTTTTATTTCCCATATCATCAGCTTGCAGTCGCTGTTCAGTCGTTTGCGAAATAAATGAAAACTTAATGTGCAATGACAAGCAACTAAGCGATGAAATGCAATGATATGAAGATCGATAACAATGTTTTTATATCTGTGCAAAAATGTTACGAATATAGGAGTAAAAACATTAAAAATGTACTCTAATAATTGTTTTGAAAATTTAAGCAATTATAAAAGATAATAAAAAAAAAAAATATAAAATAAAATAACTTTTATTTTGATCGAAATTAAATTAGTCAAAATATAACGATTTTTTGAAAAAATCATATGAAAGCGTCCTTTATTTCTTATTTTTAATGCATTTTACTTTAGTAATTACACCTAAAAAAAAATCACATTTACTTACTCTTTATTAAAATTCAAATAGTGATATTATAAACAGAACTGCAGAAAAGATTTATGACGTGTAAATTAGGTTTTCCTTTTCTTTTTCTTTATTACACAGTATTTAAAAAATGCGGAAAGCAATCTATCATACTGCCTGCCTTTACTCTAATACCAGAATTAACTCTAATGTCCTCTTTAGCAGAATTTTTTGATCGAAGTTTTTAATTTTTGTTTTTGGTGGTTGAACTGTTTTGACATAGCAATGAAAATGAAAAATGGGTAGAAATTGTTATGGAAAAATTATGAACATACTTAAAAAATTGCCTTATATATTAATTTTATCAAACACAAAAACTTGCGACTGACCCAAAAACTATTTTTGTTTTTACTTGAAAATCGTATATACCGAAGTCTATGAGTTGGAATTAATTTTTTTTTTTAATAAAAGAACAAGCACTGATATAAATTTTTAAATCCTGTTGTTTTGTTAAAAATAAGTTCGTCTTAAATCACTTTTCGATATAAAGTATTGTTATTTATTTCATTTTAACAACTGATATACAACATATGCAGATAAGCCAAAAAGAAGGCAACATTGCTTTTTATTATGCACTTCAAAAACAAAATGAAAATATGGTATGAAAAAAAATAAGACAGTGAAACGTTTAAACAGCAAAAATCGACTGACAGCATGCTGCTGGCAATAAAATGTTGCCACACTTTTATGTCAGTAAATCATGAGTAAAAATTATGATGTCGAGCCACTGCTACCAAAGGAAGGATAACTTGGATTTCGTAGGCTGGAAAATAAAAAAAGTATAAAAAGAGTGGAGAATGAAGGTTGGTTATTGTTGTTGATGTTAAAAAAAAATTCGCACACATTTTTTGGCGCACAGCCACTGTTGTTGTAAGAAGATCATGAATTTCATGAAGCAGTCAAAATTTAAAACTGTTTATTATTCACTCAGCAACAGCAGAAGCAACAGAAAGAGAAAAAAAACAACAACAGCGAAAACAACAATAGCAAATATCAGCAGAAACAAGAATTTTTTGCTTAAAAACTCACATACAGTAATTTTGTGATACCATAATTTTTCCATTTTCTGAATCGTTTTACATTTGAAACAAATTTCAACATTTTGACTTAAATGCAAGGTACATACAAATAACATGCAAATTTGACATAAACAAGAAGCGCAAAAACAAGAATTAAAAGTACGGTGACCATATTTTTTGAATCAAAATACAGAACTAATTTAGAAGAATTAATTTAACTTTTTGATACAATCATAGTAAATTAGCTGCGTTTTTCGGTCTCATATCTTGCTTTGCATTCAAAGCACAAAATTTTCCAGAAGGAAACTTGGATAATTTAGTTAATCCGAAATGAAAATGTCCAGAGCTTTTTTTTTAGTTTTCCTCACGGTCTAACAGATATGATTGAGTTTTGAATTGACAACACTTTTTGACTGACATTTGTCAATAATATAGAGAAAACTGATAATTTTTCATATTAATAATTTTCATGCAGGGAATAAGAAAAGCTTATTTGATAATAAAAATCTGGTGAAATTTCTGGCTGTGGGCACGAACACTAGGTAGTCCAATCACGGAAGCTTTTCTCAATCTCAGGATAATAGGGATTGAAAATCTCAATCCTGGGACCCTGGGACTAGTTCGGGAATGAAAACTTTAAGATTTCAATAATTCAAAACGTTTTTAAAACAACTTTTTCTTATTTATTATTTGAAACTAAACAATATAAATTAATACATTAATAAATCAACAAAAACAAAACAAAACACATTAAGGGTATTCACAATTGCGTTGTTTTCAGTGTGGTTAAAAAAACCCAGTGGTGTAAACCACTTACTGGTTTACTGAAAGGTTTTTACATTTTCTTGTTGTTTTACATGAAATCTCTAAAAACTAAAAGTGTGGTAATTTTAAGTAGCCCAATGATATGTTTAACGAACGTGGTTTTTTAAGTTCCATTAACAACTTATCGGTTGCCAGTTATTTTCTAATTGCAAAAATGAAAGAAACTCAAAACGCATGTGAAACTTTTTTATGACATATATTAATAAAATATATCAAATTGGATAGTTAATTTATTTGCATAGAAATAAAAGGCTATAGTGGGAGGTTCCCAACCACAAATTCTATTTAAAAGGTGCTCAAAATTGTGGTTTTCAACCATGTCAAAAAACAACCCAATACCACACAATTGTGAATACTTATTGTTAATAAAAAAATTAAATAATATTTATGACTAGTAAATTGCATAAATTTAAAGAACAAAACATATAAAAAATAAAATACAGAACTGTTTGTGCTATTATTATATAAATTTTAAACATTTATTTTTTTTTTGTTTGAGGTTGGAAACGAATTTTCAAAATTAAAGTTCTTATTTTAATTATTTTTAAAGTTAAACATTAAGCTGATCAAAGCGTCTTATTTTTTATTTGATCGGATTTTATTACAAATAAAACCCGCTGATCAGAAACACCGTTCTGATTCTATTCTAGTAAGAGAAATAGTTGTACTATAATCGCAAGCAATTTGTAAGTTTATATAACGATTGCCTTCACCACAAAACAAAATTATTTCCTGAGTCAGAATATCTGACAACTCTGAAATATTTACATAGCTGACTTCCCGATGTTGCAAACTCTTCTAAAACTTTGCAAAGTCTTTGCTCCAGTGATTCACACTCATCGTTTTTACAATCTTTTTCAGCCTTAATAAATGGTTTTTCTAATTCTAAATTCATACCAACTTAAAATTTTCCAGAAGGAAACTAGGATAATTTAGTTAATCCGAAATGAAAATGTCCAGAGCTTTTTTTTTAGTTTTCCTCACGCTCTAACAGATGTGATTCATTTTTGAATTGAAAACACTTTTTGACTGACATTTGTCAATAATATAGAGAAAACTGATAATGCAGGGAAAAAGAAAAGCTTATTTGATAATAAAAATCTGGTGAAATTTCTGGCTGTGGGCACGAACACTAGGGAGTCCAATCCCGGAAGCTTTTCTCAATCTCAGGATTATAGGGATTGAAAATCTCAATCCTGGGATCCTGGAACTATTTCGGGAATGAAAACTTTAAGATTTCAATAATTCAAAATGTTATGAATGAAAAAATGCATGAATATTTCTTAGAGATTTTTTTTTAGTTAAAAATCCTGGGATCTCGGAAAGAAAATCCCGGGATTTAAATTGACTTCCCTAACGAACACCTAAACGGTCGATAATTTGGGTAAAAATTTAAAACCTTTTTGGATTTGGATAAATTAATAAAGCCTTAAGTTTTTAAATTAAAGCCCAAAGATTACATTTAAAGCCTTGAAGATTTATGTATTTATCCAAATCCAAAAAGGTTTTCAATTTAAACCCAAATTTTCGACCGTGTAGAACACCAAACTTCGTCGGATCACAACTACGTAGATGCTAACAGGATTAGAAAAGCCTTAATATCTTTTTTGGCAAAGCTTCAGCAATGTATTTTTTATGCAACTTAGGCAGACACATATTTTATTTTCAAATAACACAAAAAATTAATAACAATTGTTAAATAACTTTGAAAATTCATCTCTAGGGAAAAAGCATGAAACAAAATTTGGTACAAGTAGTTTTTTTAATAAAATTTAAATTTTAACGGATAACAGATTAGATTTTTCGTACGTAACCTATTTAGAATAATTGACAAATTTAATTAAGTCTTCTAAAGTTTTCTAACGTACTTTAACAAAATCGTAAATTTGATAATCAAAACTGCTAAAATTACACTATATGTAGGTAAGTTTTCAACTTTTAAAATGAAACATAAGAACGCCGACACACGTAAACTTTATTTATTAGTTTTTTTAAGAATTACTTTTTATTGGCTTTTCAAAAATATCATAAATGTGAAAATCGAGTTAGTTTGGTTCATGATTCAATTACTATAGGTTGTCCATTCATTTGACGTTTACTCACAAGAATGAAGATATACACCCGTAAAATTGAAGAGGAGAGCAAAAGAGTAATTTTGTAATGCCATCAAAGTAATCAGTTGCAGGAATAGCATACTTTTTCGCAGTACTAAATACCCAAGGATACAGTTTACTGATGCTTTTTCAACTACTTTCTGTACTGCATGTTTGTTCTGATAGAAAATTTAAGTGAGTTTTTAAAAAAGTAATTTCAATATTTTTTTGTGAAAATGTTTTCCCACCGCTGACGGCTTATTGGATCCACTGGCACATTATATTTTCGAATTTCATCACCAAAATAAACTGTTTTGCCAAAACCGCACGTTGAAGGCATTATTATTTTAATAATTACAACTTAATAGTCGCGATTTATATATTAATTGAAAAAAAAAACCGGCTCGCAACAAAATTTGAAAACAATTTTCAATAATAATTATCAAAGCAATAATTATTATAAACGCAATGCACACTTTTTTCTTTTATTTTTCCTGCTAACAGCAAAATATAGAATAACTACTTTTTAAAAAAAAAATACGCAACAAAACACTGAAACATAACTTTTTTCATAGAAGACCACAAAACCCTGGTTGTCAGTTATATTTGAGAGAGAATATAATTTTGTTTTCATATTTACGGGTGTTGTCAAACGAATGGACAACCTGTAATAATTGAATCATGGTTTGGTTGAATATATAGTTCTTCAAATGTGAAGCATTTTTGCTATTTCTTTCCTTTTTGACCAAATTTGAATGTCTCGTAAGAACTTTAAAATAATATAATAATTTTTTTTCTTAAATTTGTTTTTTTTTTTCATAAGAAGATTCAATTCTGAAAGCTTAAGCAAAATCGGAGGTTGTCAAAATTGTTGATCTCCAAAATGAAGAAAATCATATATAGCTATAAATGGGTTTAAAACGGACTTAATTGCAACAGCGAATATTTCGAGACTTTGACCTGATTAGGAAAAACTGAGTATTCCACTAAATTCTACGACCAAAAATTAAATTTACTTATCTCGGCGTTTTCTTGTGCCTTCTTGACGTTCCTACCAATATTATTAAAATTACTGGAAAAAGTTATCTAAACCCTTTATCTGGCAGTGTAACAGAATTGTAATAAACCTTATATCTTTCTAGTTAAACACTTAATGGCCCATCGTCACCATAAAAATAATTTTTGCATAACAGTCAGAAATGGAAGAAGATGATTATAAGACAGAAATTAAAAAATAGGGTGGAGTGTTTTGGACTTAATCATATAATGTTCGTTTTTGTAAAAAAATACGTTGTTGTTGCAGTTGTTATTTATTTCTATCCTGAATGCAATATTCTCATAAAAGAGTTACAATTTTTGGAACAAGTTACAATCCTATAGATCTTACAACAAATATGTACTAGTTTAACAATAAAGATAACCAATTTAAAAAAGAATAAATATTTATGGACAGCAAAACATGAAATGAAGATTTGAAAATAAAAAATTTTCAAGAGTAAATTTTTGAAACGATTTATTAGAAAGTTTGAGGGTTTAAAGGCATGTTTTAGGAATAAAAAAAAAATTCTCAAAAAAGTGTATATAGATATATAGTTGTAGTGTAGAGTGTAAAGACTGATCTCAGAATTGGCGTTCGTCATAGCGTCGACGTTATTTATATGAAACAAAGAGATCAAATTTTTTTATATCTACTTTACATTCTCTTGAGTATGCCCGATAGAGCCCGATTTTTTTTCATTAAAAACAAAAAAAAAATCGTAAATTTTTAAAAGGACAACTAAAAATTTATCTAATAATAATTTTTTTTTTAAATCATGCTCTGGTTGTTTTTTTTTTTTGCAAAATAATGTAAAGTATATGTATGCAAAATATGTATGCAAAATTTCGAAATGATTTGTTGAAATTTGTTTGAGTTATGATGCACGTCATTTATAAAAATGTAATTTCAGAAAAATACGTTCAAAGTTTTGGGCTTGATGGAAACCTGTTGCAGCTTTCAAACTCTCAAAGCTTTCATTTTTCAAATTGCTTCAAATTTCGCTTTAAAATTTAATCAGCATATTTTCAAGATGTTCCTAAAGTAATTTATCGATGTTTCAAAATTTCGATTTTCAAAAAATTTTCATGTATTGCTGGCATTATAGGAAAATTATAGTAAAAAACCTATATTAGAGGAGGAAGACACTGTTTACGGCAAACTCCATAAGAGGGCGTGAGTTGAAAGCCTGCATCTGATGATGAATGACAGGATCAGATCTGTGATAGCTCTAGTCCGACCGAAACCTGAATTTTGGCCGAAACCGAATATTCGGCCATTATGTAATATTCGGCCGAAAGCGAAACTGGTTATAAATATGAAAAGTACGTTTTTACAAATAATTTTTTTTTTTTTATTAAAAGGAAACAAAAGTACTTTCATACAAGATGTATTTATGAAGGTGGAAGAAGTAGGTTGACGTCTTTGAAATCGACACCGTTGCGCTGTCAAATTTTGCTTTAGTGATGCCACTTTATTTTTCTTTTTCCTTTGTGTGGGACAAAAAATTGTGTAGGCGTTTTGTAGTCGGGAAAGGGGATTAAGCTAAGAAACTTCACAAGCAGCAAAATTTTAGGGTTTTTTTTAGTTGTAAAGTTAAGCAGTGTAATTCGGAGGCGTTTTCCTTTATTTAATATAAATACAATCAGATTTGGTTTTTTACGTGAAAAACTTTAAGCTTTTTGTCTTACGGTGAAAAATATCCTTTCCTTCCATGTTTTTTCGCATCATCTTTCTGTCTTTAATTATTAATATTAAACTTTTACAAATCGGCAAAATCTCGAACCAATAAGAGTAAGTAACAAAGCATTGGATTTTTCACTGGATTATTGCTCAAAATATGGCATCACTTCATTTTGTTTGATTTTGACAGCACTACGGTGTTGATTTTATAAACGTCACCTAGTTCTTCCACCTTCTTTAATACATCTTGCTTTCATACACATAACAAAAAATTTTATAAAAAAAGTATTATTTGAAAATCAATGTTTATAATAATAAAATATAATAAAAATATATGAGATAATTTTTTATTTTATTTGTTATTACAAAAGTATTGCATACTTTATATCTTCCGTACTCACTCAAAATAGTATGCACCTGCAATGTACATTTTTTAGAACTACAAAACAAAGTATTTGTGTTTTTTTTTATAAAGGTTTAGTATTATAAAAATACAAATAATTCGTTTTCTTTCCCTTTATTCCACACACACAGAATTTGTTCGGAAGTTTAATTATCAACTTTAGGCTTCAGTACCTATAATACTTTAATATTAATTGCAATAGAGACAATAAAATCGGAAATGATAGTATCGAACGCATAAAATTAACCAGAATGTTTTTTGTTAACACGATAAATCCAATTATAGACGAATTCATAATTTTTGTTTTGTACAATGCGTTGTAAATATTTTTATTAAAGCAAACTTATATATTTGAAATAAATGACTGATGCAAGAACTTTGTACCAAAAGTTTCGGCTTGTTTCGGCTATTCGGCCTCTATATGGCCTCAATATGGCCGAATAGCCGGAACTGACAAAAGAGCCCGAAACTGGCCGCAACCGAAACCGAATATTCGGTCGGACACTAGTGATGACATTAAAGATCATATTTTCTCGTGCTATCGTATTTTATTATGACGTTGAAAACATTTTAAATTAAAAATAGTTCTTTTCTGTTTGTTTTTTATTATGGATATTTACCACTTTTTTTACTTGATGAGTGGAACTGCGTTCCGCTCGGCATCCGGATTGAAATTTGTTTATAGCATTGCTTTTTTCAGCAAATCTTTTTAGCCTAAGCAATATACAACCAAAATAAGCTATAAAAAAGCATATGATCATTGAAGTTGTGCAAAAAAAAAAGAAAATGAAAAAGTATAAATACAAATTGTGATAAAATCTATACCGAGTAACTTTTTCCAAAAAGTGAGAATTGATTGAATTAGCTAAAATGTTCACATTATACGAAAAAAATGCGAATTTATAGCCCAAATCATGTGTAAAAATTTTGTATATCACTCGTTTTTTTTTTTTAAATAAAATTCGAAGAATCAACAAATAAGTTTAAAATTTTTTTTTAAGTTAATGTAGTTGCTTAAGAAAAAGTTTTTTTAATTTTTAGAAGAATGGCTGTTAAAGAGTGTAACCATTTACTGTAGAATTTTCATTTCTACTTCAAAAATTTGATATTGTTGCCACCTTCATTTTTTGCATTTTTACGAATTCATTTTTATTTTAAAAAGTAAAAGCCACCCTATTATTTCAAAATTTTATAATTTTGAAATTCTGACCGCGGATTCGGATTCAGCGACCCCTTTTTGGTGTATAATTTTTTTTTCCAGCCCCAAATTCATAAAAATGCAAAAAATGAAGGTGGCAACCCTATCCACCATCTTGAATTTTAAAATTCTGACTTAAGATTCGATATCAGCGACCCCCTAACACTGATAAATGATGTTTAAAACTCTTAAAAATACATATTATTAGGTCGCAACTTTATTGTTTCAAAATTTTATAATTTTGAAATTCTGACCACGGATTCGGATTCAGCGACCCATTTTTACCTAGTCATTCTTGAAAATCTTGAAGTTGGTTTAAAAAAATGTCTAGTTAGGCGCTGACGACCGCTATTAAAATTATCAAAATGATCAAAATGATCCAAATGATCTATTGCCATATATTGCTTTTTATTTTTTTATTTTATTTATTTTATTGCTCACCCTACCCTAAACGATTAAATTTCATTGCTTGTGGTGTTGACGAACAAAAATACGCCATGCTTGGATTGACGAGAGAGAAAGTGTGTATTGCTTGTCGTTGTAGGCTTTCGTTTGCTGTTGACTCAAACTCTCAAGTGTTATTAGATGACAGTCAACTGTGAGCAATGCAATAAATCACAGTGTGTGTACGTTCAAATAGATGCACCGACGCAGGGCTTTAGTTCGTGTGGTTTCTTTCAGCAAACTGTACTAAAAATGGGTGTGGTCGGACTATGTTTACGCCCCTTTTTCAGGGGATAAGAATGGAGTAAAGCAAGTTGCGATGAGTAAAACTAAATAAATCTCAAATTTTGGCACTCGATTTGTTTCGAGTTCGAGATAGTTTAAGGGAACAACTTTTTGCCACACCCCTTTTACCTCTCACAAATAAAAAAATGCTATATTTTTGGTCGTATTAGATTGAAATTTGGGAATTTTGTTCATATGTTTACGCTCGGCAACAATACTAAATATGGTGAATATATAAAATGTTTTTCTCCGATTAGCATGAAAATTCGTTTATGGCAATAAGGCTGTCTGTGACAGGACAACGTTTGCCGCGGAACATTTTAAACATAAATGTACGAGGGCAATTTGAGAAGTAAGAGCATTTTTTAATTTCCCGCGAAGAAACTTTAAATGCAACACTGATTCCGTTTACTACTGTCTTTTGATATACTACTGTCAACATTTTATCTCTCTGCGACGCTTAGTTTGCGCTTGGCAGCCATTGACTGAGATGAACTTGTGAATTTTGGTGAAAATTAAAAAAAAGTGAATTTCGTGTGCGTATAAAACATTATTTTTTGCGCAAAAAAACCAAGGAAAGGCTTGATAAATACTATGGGGACTCTGCACCATCGATTGCAAGGATTTACAAGTGGTTTAGTAAATTCCGATGCGGTCGTACAAGTACAAGTGACGCCGAACGTTCTGGACGCCCAAATGAGGTCACCACACCAGAAAAGGTAACTAAAATTCTCGATATCGTGTTGGCCGATCGAAGAGTTAAAGTGCGCAAGATTGTTGAGGTCGTAAGCATCTCAAACAAACGGGTGTGGAACATTTTCGAAATCATTTGGATATGATTGTCATCAATTATCTGCAAGATTGCTGCAGCGTTTACTCACTCTCGACCATAAACGCGATCATGTGACTGATTCAAAAGCGTGTTTGGCGAAGTTGAACAAAGATTAGAAGGATATTTTCCGTCGATTAGTAACCGTGGACGAAAGATGGATCCACCACTACACACGAGAGACAAAAGAACAGTCGAAACAGTGGGCTTCACCGACCGAATGTGCTCCGAACAAGGCGAAGACGGTGTTATCGGCCGGAAAGGTTATAGCGACAGTATTTTGGTACAAACTCGGTATAATCTACACTCTAACAAAAATTCACGAGAATTAACTACAATAATTGCTGGCAACTGATTGCCTACATTTATTGTCGCTAAATCCCATAGAGCAAAATTATAAATATTTATCGTTAAAAATGCGTGAATCCTCTCACCTACAATTATTTCATTCGCTCTCTTGCAAAAATTCTCTTCTAAAATTATTTCTTTCAATCTTGTCTGCGCTTATAAAAATAGCTAGAAATGAGTGAAGTCTCTCAAGTAAGTTTTGAACATGGCAACAACAACAATTCTGTATAGAGTCAATAACTCAGCAGAAGGCGCTACTCTTTCCTACTTCAGTAGGCTTGAGTAATTAAGCTGTGACCAATCTACTGTTTAAGTTGTATATAATCTGACACTTGTTCGAATAAACTCTTTGAAATAATATAACGTTAAAGCAGAGGTGTTTATTTAAGGGCAAGCATAAAATACCGCTGCTGGAGAGTTTTTAGGACTATTCGATCGCGATTGCCTTCACCATAAAACAAAATTATTTCCTAAGTCAGAATATCTGGCAATTTTTAAATACATAGCTGACTTCCCGATGTTGCAAATTCTTCTAAAACTTAGCAAAGTCTTTGTTCCAGTGATTCACACTCATCGTCCTAACAATCTTTTTCAGCCTTAATAAAAGTTTTTTCTTATTCTATACTCATATCAACTTAAAATGAAATGTTTGCATTTACATGAATATTTGTAATATAATTTTTTTATTTAAAAATCCCGGAATCCAGGAAAGACAATCCCGGTATTTAAAAGGGCTTAAGTCGTCCGGGATCCCGGGATAGTAGTAGTACACTTTTTTGTAGCCACATACTGGCTCTCTAGCTACATGCATCTGTATTCTCTATTGCATTACAACCCAACAAGCCATGAATGTTACTGTGCCAGCTAAACGGAACTGAACGGTACAGCGTCTGATTTGCTGGTATGAAAATGACATGTTTTTGTACCTTTAAACCATTCTCTATATAATTGTTAAGTCCTTTTTGATTATATTGACTTTATATGATTTAAATACAAATTGTAAATGTTTGATAGTTTAAATCTTACTTAATTTTAAATACAAACTCTAGTTGTTTGATAGTTTAAAATCGTTTATTGAGCTTAAGGTCAAAGTTAGAACAATTACTTGTTCTAATGAATCTTTCCAAAGAAACAACAACAACAAAAAAGTTGTTTCAATGTGAAAAGGATTTAAAATCAAGTAAGATTTAAACTATCAAAAATTTAGAATTTGTATTTAAATCATATAAAGTCAACATAAGAAATAACAAGGTCCTTTTTTATATATATCAAGAATCGTATTGAAATTTATGTCATATTTGCTTGATTTGTCGTTTGTTTTTGTCTTTTTCCCCTCTCTTTTTCACCCGTTCACCAAAAAACGCTGAAATATGCATTGAATCTTGTACTGAAATCAAGGTAGTGCAGTTGAGTTGCCGTTTATTGTTTAGTTTATTGTTGCAACTTAATAAAAACCATTTCAAGAAAAGGTTACAATTGTTTAACAACAAAAAAAAATTATATGCAACGTAAAGCTTTCTATATGACCTTGTTATTTATTGTGTTGATTTTCTTTGATTTAAATACAAATTCTAGTAATTAAGCTGTGACCAATCTACTGTTTAAGTTATATATAATCTGACACTTGTTCGAATAAACTCTTTGAAATCATATGACGTTAAAGCAGAGGTGTTTATTTAAGGGCAAGCATAAAATACCGCTGCTGAAGAGTTTTTAGGACTATCTGAGAGAGATAAAAAATTAGAGAAAGTATACATATTTTAATATATCTGAGCGAAAACACGCTGAAATAGCATGAAAAGTAGAAAATATACATATTTTAGAATTCTCTGACTGAAAATACGCTGGAATAGCGTGAAAAATAGAGAATATATATATTTTAGGGCTTTCTGAGCGAAAACATGCTTAAATAGAGTGAATAGCCGATTTTCAGACAAAACTGAAAAAACTCGTTGCATAGCGTGGTTTTTTACAAAATTGCCAATAATTTTTGCCAAGTTGTGAAATTTCACGACATTATTGTAGAGATTTTTCAATCAGTTTTTAGAGTGTATATCGATTACTTTCCACCGAAAAAAAACGATTAATGGCAAATACTATGCAGTCGAATTGGACCGTTTCAACGACGCTTTAAAAGAGAAACTTAACCATTTGGCGAGGAAAAAAGTGTTCTTCCATCAAGACAATGAACGCGCGTTCACACATACCCTCCTCCCATGGCAAAATTCCATGAATTCAAGTACGAATTGCTTCCTCATTTAGCATATTCTCCAGATTTGGCCCCCTTCGACTATTTTCTGTTTCCAAACCGGAAGAAATAGCTCGGGGGAAAGAGATTCACCTATCCTAAACGTATTTTTCGGATGGGATCAAAAAAATTAGAGGAACGTTGAACAAAGTGTATCGAGCTAACAAGAGACTATTTTGACAAATAAAACATTTTTTGCCGTAAAAATCGTTACTTATTTAATTTTTCACAGAATTATCAATCGGCCCTCGTATACTATTTGACCGATTAATGTCATGTGTGCACAATATATTTGCTAGGTGGCATTATTGTGAAGTTATTTAATATTTACACAATACAACATAAGAACATTTGCCCATATTTGTGGAAGATATAAAGGTGTAGAACAACGTTGCCAGGGCATCTAGTTTTATTATGAATGTTGTCTTTTAAAAATACAGATTTCTCCTTTTTTTTTAAATATAATACACACATAACAAAGGATTTATATACACAACTGTTTTGTATAATACAAAACGGATGGTCACCGTTGTTAAAATCAACGCAATAAAAAGAAAAAATAAAAAGAATAACAAACCGTTGTAAAAAAAAATGCCAACTCATTTTTCACTTTAAGCTATTTACAGATTTTAACCTTTTTATTGTTGCTGTTGCTCGCTCTAATGTTGTTATTGTATAATGCATGTTCCGGTCGCCATCTTTATGATGCTTTTGCAACGTATGCAAAGATGAAAAAAAATGTGTATTGTGTACAGTGAACATAAATAAATAAAGTCTGCTGCCTGAGGGTTTTTAAAGTTGGCAGCATTGTCAATACATAGCAGAAAAAAAGACACAGTTTCGATAGTATCGTAAGTATAGACGTAGAATTCCTTTTTATACAGTAATAGAGAAAAATTCTGTTTTTTTCATGTATATTCTTCAAAACTTTTTTTAAGTATTTCATCTTCTAAATAAAAATTATTCAAAAACAAATTTGTTGTTGTTGTCCTTCTTTAAACTTACCTGATCTTAAAAGCTCACAATTAAATTCATGTAAAAATTTGTTTTGTTTTATAAAAAGTTTTCGTTTGATATTTATGGTGATGAATTTGTTGTTCTTTTTCATTTGATTTTTTAGTTAAAACTAAATGTAATTCAAAGTTATGTTTAATTAATGGATATAAATATGGGTAAATTTGAATTATTTATTTTTCCTGTAGTAAAGAGCATATACATATGTGTATATTTTAAAAGTAATTTAAAATTAAAATTTTAGTGAACAAAATAAATTTTTAACATGGAAAGAATATAATGCATAATAAAAATAGTTAGAATTTCTTATGGTATTTAAAAAATAGATGTAGTTTTTAAAGCACAACGCATGCTTAGTAACGCATGCGCAAATTTGCGTAGTAGTATACATAGTAGGGAGTCCAATCCCGGAAGCTTTTCTCGATCCCGGGATTATCGGGATTGAAAATCTCAAGAAGTAAATAATTCAAAACGTTTTTAACACAATTTTATGTTACTTGAAAAGATGTAAATTAATTCCTTTATAAAGTAACAAAAACAATACAAAACACATTAAGGATATTCACAATTGCGTGGTTTTCAGTGTAGTTAAAAAACACCGTGGTGCTGTACCACACTTTACCGAGCGGTTTTTATATTTTTCCTTGTTTTACATGAAATCTCTAAAAACCAAAAGTGTGGTAGTTATAAATAGCCCATTGATATGTTTAACGAACGCGGTTTTTTAAATTATATAAACAACTGATGGGTTGCCAGTTATTTTCTAATTGCAAAAATAGAAGAAGCTCAAAATGCAAGTTAAACTTTTTTATGCCATATATCAAATTGAATAGTTAATTTATTTGCATAGTAACAAAAAGTTATAGTGGGAGGTTCATAACCACAAATTTTTTTTTAAAGGGTGCTCTTATTGTGATTTTCAACTGCTATACCACACAATTGTGAATACCCTTAATGCTAATAAACAAAAAAAAACACATCGTATTAATTTAACCCTTTCAGTGGATTTTCCCAAATTGGATACGTTAGTACGAAATTTTTATATGTATTTATTATGCAAAGCTTTTTTTAAATCAAATCTATGAAATCTATGAAAAGGATGAACTGACATGATAAAAATAAATTTAGAGATATATTTGACAGTAATTTCAGTTGGATTTTCGTTTCTGTGGTGAAGAAAAGCAAAAAAAAAAATTGTTTGGCCTATTTTTTAAGAAAAAATCCATCAGACAAAAATCAAATTTATGTTTTTTTATCTTTTTATGGTTGAAACGATAAGAATATTAGGAGGGTTTAAAAACAAAGATCTTGGGGGATAAAAAACCTTTAAAAGATTAAAAAAAAGACTTTGTGCCGATCAGCTTGTTGTACAACAAAAGTAGCACAGGTTAAAACGAAGGGTTTGTTGTTTTCATCTTTTAAGGACCTAAATGATAGGAATATGAACTCAAAAAATTATTTTGTTCTTAGTTTAGCCTAGCCATTGATAGGGTTAAAGATTAAAAAAATATAAAAAAAAAGACAGAACATTTAAAGGTATTACGATATATATGTTACACTTTTTTTGTTCACCGTCTTCATGACTTTTTGTTTTTAAGGCAAATTAAGGTTGGAAAAAACTTTTCAAATAAAATTTGCTATAATTAATTTTAAAGTAATACATTAAGCATATCAACTCGTTTCATTTTTATTGGAATTTTTTTTCGATTATTATTACAAATATAACCCGCTGATGAGAAGCACAGTTCTGATTCTATGCTAGTTGGAAAAATAGTTGTACAATAGTCGTAAGCAATTTGTAAGTTTCGATTGGCGATTGCCTTCACCATAAAACAAAATTATTTCCTAAGTCAGAATATCTGGCAATTTTTAAATACATAGCTGACTTCCCGATGTTGCAAATTCTTCTAAAACTTAGCAAAGTCTTTGTTCCAGTGATTCACACTCATCGTCCTAACAATCTTTTTCAGCCTTAATAAAAGTTTTTTCTTATTCTATACTCATATCAACTTAAAATGAAATGTTTGCATTTACATGAATATTTGTAATATAATTTTTTTTATTTAAAAATCCCGGAATCCAGGAAAGACAATCCCGGTATTTAAAAGGGCTTAAGTCGTCCGGGATCCCGGGATAGTAGTAGTACACTTTTTTGTAGCCACATACTGGCTCTCTAGCTACATGCATCTGTATTCTCTATTGCATTACAACCCAACAAGCCATGAATGTTACTGTGCCAGCTAAACGGAACTGAACGGTACAGCGTCTGATTTGCTGGTATGAAAATGACATGTTTTTGTACCTTTAAACCATTCTCTATATAATTGTTAAGTCCTTTTTGATTATATTGACTTTATATGATTTAAATACAAATTGTAAATGTTTGATAGTTTAAATCTTACTTAATTTTAAATACAAACTCTAGTTGTTTGATAGTTTAAAATCGTTTATTGAGCTTAAGGTCAAAGTTAGAACAATTACTTGTTCTAATGAATCTTTCCAAAGAAACAACAACAACAAAAAAGTTTTTTCAATGTGAAAAGGATTTAAAATCAAGTATGATTTAAACTATCAAACATTCAAAATTTGTATCTAAATCATATAAAGTCAACATAATAAATTACAAGGTCCTTTTTTATATTTATCAAGAATCGTATTGAAATTTATGTCATATTTGCTTGATTTGTCGTTTTTTTTTGTCTTTTTCCCCTCTCTTTTTCACCCGTTCACCAAAAAACGCTGAAATATGCATTGAATCTTGTACTGAAATCAAGGTAGTGCAGTTGAGTTGCCGTTTATTGTTTAGTTTATTGTTGCAACTTAATAAAAACCATTTCAAGAAAAGGTTACAATTGTTTAACAAAAAAAAAAAAAAAATTAATATACAACGTAAAGTTTTCTATATGACCTTGTTATTTATTGTGTTGATTTTCTATGATTTAAATACAAATTCTAGTTGTTTGACAGTTTAAAATCTTTTATTGAGCTTTAAGTCAGGTTAGAACAATTAATTGCTCTAACTAGTTAATAAATCAGCTAACTAATTAATCAGCTAGTGATGTTTTGTTTTTCTTTTCATATTGAAAATGTTGTTGCTGTTGATTCTTTGAAAAAAAATTTGTTAGAGCAATTAATTGTTCTAACCTGACATAAAGCTTAATAAACGATTTTAAACTATCGAACATCAAGAATTTGTATTTAAAATCAAAAATGATTTAAACTATCAAACATTTAGAATTTGTATTTAAGTCATAGAAAATCAACATTAATATACAACTTAACAAATGGTACGCTTGTATGAAACACACAATGCATAGTTTGCTGACAACGAAACGGTCCGCTTCAGTGCTTTTAAAAGTACATACCGTTTTCAACCGAGCCGATTGGCTATCTGGGAAACGAAAAAAATGAAAGCAACTGATGTATATTTATATATGTATGTTTTAAATAGATATTAATATTAAACAACAACAACAACAAAAGCAGCACAACAACGAACGACGTGATTGCGAACCAAACAAGCAAACATCACAACAACAACAACCTTAAAAACAGCATAAATAGTTACTGCAGCTAAGCAGCTAAGCAGCTTGTGCATTTCTCATATGAATATATGAATTTTTAATCTTCTTAGATTTTACTATTTTATTATGTATTCGTTTTATTCCCACTAATACTGATATTTTGTCATTTTTTTTCTTTGTACGATGAATATTAAAGGCTGTGGGTATACCCCAAAGTGTCAAATATCACTTTGAAAAAATTTATGAAAATGACCCCCATACAAACCGCGCTGTAAGACGTAATTCTACGTCAAAAGAAAACGTTGTTCCCATGCTGCTTCCAGTAAATAGTATTTTTTCAGATAATATCAATAGAAACATGTACATCTGCTCTGGCTTCTACTGTAGTCAACCCAAAACTAATTCGTATCTAAGTGGAATAGAATTGAAACTAAAAGTACTTTTTATCTCGCTACTATCAGGTCCAAACTATTAGTGCCCCTTATCTAACCGAAATAGAAGCAACATCAGAAGAAAAGTCTTCTTAATACGCAGAATCGAATCTTCAACTAATATACATATTTATAGAAAGAAATTTTTTTTTAATATATTAAATATAACAAATATATTCTATAACAAATTTATCTAAATTGTTAAGTTTATAACAAATATATTCTAAAAACAGTACTCATACTTATGTTTTTTCTCAACATTTCTCTCAATGTTTTTCTACTTCTTTCCAGCTTGACATAGATCGATCCTACACTTCAATTCAAAAAACGTAGAAGGCAGTTAACAATTTAGACATAAAAATATTTACAAAAACCACCTGTGGTGCGTTTATGCAACCATTCTCTTTTACTTTTTCTCAACTGGTTGAGATTGCGACGTCAAAATGACGATATTCTCAACTAGTGTTTATATAAGTGTGGTGAGTTGAGTAGAGTATTTTCTACTAATTGAGAAGTTCTCGTCAGAGTTATAGTTGTTGAGTTTGTAATTTTGCGATTGAGATTTGATGGTGTAAGTTTAATTTTTTATTTTATTATTAATATTTTATATTTATTTTTATACACCCGTTTTATTTATATAGATAATAAAGAACGTCAACGGTATGAAAAAATTAGCCATAACTTTTGATTGGAAAGAGATATTAGTGTAATTTTTTCACATAAACTATTTTTCATAAATAGACTTGACTATTTTGTAAAAAATACAAAAACAACATTTTCCGAAAAATTAATTTCGGGGAAAAAAATAAATCATAGGTATCCTTGTCGTTTTGGTGACAAAAATACTATAACAATTTTTGCTCAAAACTGGAAGAACTTTAGCAAATTAATGCTATACCATATGAAAGGTAGTCAAAAATGAGATTATTATTTGTTTTAATTTATACAAAAAAAAACCACTTTTTAGTCAGTATTTGACTAAAAAGACAATATTTTGGACCATTTTTGTAAAAAAGATAAAGAATATGTACGCTGACCTATCGCTGCTTTTATTTAATTTTTGGACAATAACAATTTTAATGAAATATATTTAAAAACAGCAGATATATTTGCATAAGAAGTCAAAACATTGATTTTATGTCGTTTTTTCCCATTCTCAGGCATGGGCTGGAAGGGGCATGGCTGGAAGGGGGGGGGGGGCAGTGAAACCTTTTTCATATTAAATCAAAATAGCCGTAAGTTTAAATTAAAAATTTTAAGAGAGAAGTTTTGTAACCTACGTCTTTTTTGATTTCATATGACGACATGTTCATAAGGGCGTACCGAAAAATTTAGATCGTACTATAAAAGCATTGGTCAAGATCTCAAAAAAAAAATTTAGAAAAAAATAAGTTGTTTTTTGATTTTTGTAAGAAAAACTACATATGTATTAAAGCAAAAGTAAATATAGACTTTAACTAACAATGGTTTGGCAAACATAATGACACTCTTGATTTTCACTAACAAGTTCCTGTGTGAAGCATATTCGAATCTAAAGGTACACTCGAGGTAGCACAGAACTTTTGATTGGTATCTAATTGTCTAAATTTTGGCGATTTTGATTATAATGTTGACGTGTTTCTTAAATTTGGCGAATTAATAATTGGCATATTTTTTGCATATGCATTTTCTTATTTTTGAAAAATATATATGTGAATGCAATTTTTTAATTTTCCAAAAAATATGAATATAAGGTTGTATATCTCGGGCACCAGAAGTGCTACCGAAGATAATGTCCTTAACTTAGATTCTTCAAATATTTCTGAACAACACCCTGCCCAAGAGTATCAATTAACAACACCAGGTTAAGACCACGATTTTTTTTCTTATTTCGATTTTTTAAAAAAGTTCTGCTGCCTTATGAATTTTATTATTTCGTGAAAACACTTCAAATCAGAATTCACAAAAATTTTGAGTTTCTGAGCTTGCCATTCGATGGGTCCTCATTGACTTAACAGACTGTTACTTCTCCGAAAGTTGCTGACCAATTCTAAATTTTTTTTGCCTTATAACCATTTCATTTTACAATAAAAGCTTTACATGCTGTTGTAGTTTAATATCTTAATATGTCTTTTTAAACGTTTTGTAAAAAAAAATTTGTAAATTAAAATAAGATACGTCAAACGTGGGGACAAAATTTTTTCCCTTTAAGAATTCGAAAACCAGCAAATAAATGTTTTTACTGAAATTATATCAATTGTCTCCAAACAAAAACTTTTTTGAACCCAAGTCCTCTCGTCTGCCGGTCTGACATCTTATCACCTCGTTTATAGCAGTTGATAACAAAGTTTCGCTTATTTTGCTTGATTTCTAATGCAAGTAAGCTTTCGGAAACGTGGGTTCAAGACCTAGCTCGGTGAAAAAAATTTTATTTGTTTTTATATTTTTTAAATTAAGTTTTTTTTTTTATAAATCTGTCTGTTTATATAAAACTTTTTAAAACCGGTTTTTAACAATTTCTTCATAAAAATCCTTAATGTAAATTCATAGTCTAAAAAAGTCTAAAACTTACACTTTTTTTAGATTAAAATAAATTAAACTAAAGTAAGGATGAGAAAATAGTAATTAATGGATTATAAATTCCTTTAATTCAAAGTTAAGATTAAAAATTGGTCCGAAATTTTTCTAGACGCTATAAACACAGATCTGACATTTCGTTGTTGTTCTTGTTCCCCACCACTTATAATTAAATAAAATTTTTACATTAAAACATATAAAAAAAGAGCAAAACTTTATCATCATAGTTCAAGCGTTAAACACAAAAAGTCAATAATCAGTTGTTTTGCTAAAAACCATTAAAAAAAACAAAAACTCAAATTGGCAAAGTCATAATACATAAGTCAAAAGCACGCAAATGCTAATGGAGTTTATTTAAAAGTAGAATAGAAAAAAAAGAGCAAAATAAGCATAAGTGAATAAAAGTGACATTTAAAAAGCTTTTTAATCTCGCGATTCCCAGCAGATTCCCGTTTCCCAGCCTCCTCCTTCACCATAATAAAGCAGCCCAATTTAAGGTGAGAACATAGGCAATGAATGGCTAAATGACGCAAGCGCTTATGTTGCGATAAGTGTAGCCAGACGTGAATGTGTGTGTTTGTGTGTTTGTACTTTTTTCTATGTGAGAAACTGCCAGCTGTTACTTTTAATGCAAAATGTGTGAATAAAAACGTATTTTATTTAAAAATCATCTGGAATTAGTATTAGCACCTCGTGAGGGTGCTGCTGTTCAGAACAAATTTATTCATGACGTTTGTTTTTACACCATTTTAAACTTTTTTTTTTTTTGGTGTGAGTGGAATATAACAGTTCTTTAAATATGTTATGTATGGGTCTTTTGTAATTAATTATTTTTAGCCTCTTATTTAGGTATGACCTATATTAATTAAATATATAAAAACTAGGTCTATAAAACGATTACAAGCTGTCAGTTTGGGAGTTGTGTAAACTTTTTAAAGACATGTATCTACAAAGTATTAAAAGCATTTTGATCAAGATATGTTTTTTCTGTCATTCCAAAAATATTCACAAAAATATCCTCAACCATTTTGCTCAAAAAATAATGGCTCTAAATTCAATTTACCAGCAAAACTGATTTTTCCGAGAATGAATTCGAATGAATGAATCCCGAATGAATCCCGAGATTTTTCGAAATGAATTCGAGATCTCTAATCCTTTACCAATTGAGATGAGCTTCACAGAGGGTGTTTCTAAAGAAAAATGGAAGTGGAAAAGCCGCGGACATCAAAAACGATTTTTTTTGGGACACCCTAATATATATAGATAATTTCTTAACACTTGAATACATGAAATTATTTTGAGGAGAAAACAAATTTTTATAAATAGTTCCAGATAATTTAGGCTTCACCAGTAATTTTTTGTAATCAGCACTTTAATGAAGTATTTATGCTATGTTAGTAACATACACATAGATTCATTTATTTTTAAAAAATCTAAAAATTACAATGATTATACGTATTACTTTTATCTCTGACTTAAGTATTCTATGAAATTGTTCATTGAAAAATTTTGGCTCAATGAATATCGCCAATGTCAGAGTGAAATAAAAAAGAACAGTTCAATAAAATTTTTTTGTCATTATGAAATGGGACCTAATATTTTGGACTTAATTTTTATTTGTAGCCTTATTTTATGATTTAGTTTAGGCCTCTTCCGTTTCAAGATAAAGCCTTAAACATGAATATAAAAAATGCACAAAAATTTTCCAAACTAATTATGGGCGTTTCTGTACAAAATTTATTACATAAAATTGAAGTAAAAATTTGTTGTTACAGGTTAACTCCAAATGTATTTTTTTTTTTGTATTTGTATTTGTATTTATTTATAAGACATTAGTACAAATAAGAACTAAGTTCTTTTACAGTACAACAAGTAAAAATACCTATAAATAAGTTAAGATAATAAACAAATTGTTTATTGAAATGTACTAAGCCGATTTTTATGAAAAAAGTTTTAAGATGTCATATTTGTGCACCTGTTAGGGGCACTTTCTTTGCGAAATTTATTATACTATTATTTAATCTATATATATAAAAGAAAGTGTCCGAATGCGATGTAATCCCATAACTCGAGATCGGCCGAACCGATTTGGATAATTTTTTTTTTTAATGTTCGTTTTAGTCCAAGTTAGGTTTTTAAGGAAAGAAAAATTGATCACGCCCACTTTTGCGCCCACTTTTTTTGATTTATCTAAAATCGGAAAACGGCTGGACCGATTTGGATAATTTTTTTTTCAAATGTTCGTAGTAATCCAATTTAAGTTTTGTCGGAAAGAAAAATTGACCACGCCCACTTTTGCGCCCACTTTTTTCAATTTATCTAAAATCGGAAAACGGCTGGACCGATTTGGATAATTTTTTTTTCAAATGTTCGTAGTAATCCAATTTAAGTGTTTACTGAAAGAAAAATTGAGCACGCCCACTTTTGCGCCCACTGTTTTGATATCTATATATATAAAACTAGCTGAACCCGGTGTGCTTCGCTACCCCCTCGTTTAAAATAAAATTAAAAGTATTTATATATTTACAAAAATTTATTTATTTAATTTAATTATTGCAATGCTTCGCCTCTTTTTTTGTTGTAAACCAATTAGAATTCAGCGCTGAATCGCATGTAATTTGCTTCATGCTCCCCCTTTTTATTTTTAGACCAATCAAAAAGCAGCAATTACACAATCAGCTGTTTCGCAGTCTGTTGTGGGAGAATGAGAATGGGGTTACCCCACTCTCTATTTTAATTAACACGTATTATAAAATCAGCTGTTTTGAAGACAGTGGTAGAAGAAAGAGAATTGAGCTACCCCACTATTTTAATTAATATGTATTTTAATGATTTTAATGACATGATTTGTGGTATAGCCGTTAATAAACGTAGTAAAAAAGTAGGTGCAGAAGTGTGCATGGTCGAAAAATATTATCATGTAATAAGTATTCCTGAGTCAAAGCTGAACGCTGTGAAAATTTAAGATCGGTTATCAGGTCCAGCCTCCAATATATCGCAAACAAAGGGGCGTGCTCCGCCCACTTTTCTTTTGGTACGTATTTCTATTCATGCTAATACCATATATTGCAAATACTGCCGCCGTTGGTCAAAAAATGCCCAAGATATGACGATTTTAAAATTTGGGTTATATGGGCGAGGCCACGCCCCTTCGTCCACTCACAACTTTATATAGTCAAGAATTTATTATTTCGTAAGAATATCCTATTGTGAAAATTTAATGATGATCGGTCCAGTAGTTAAGACTATATTGCGATTTTTAATTTTCCTAAAAAGGGGCGTGGTCCCACCCACTTTTCTCCTGGTACGTATTCCTAACTATGCCAATACCATATGTACCAAATAGCATCAACGTAGGTCAAAAAATGCCCAAAATATGGCGATTTAAATTTTTAGGTTATATGGGCAGTGCCACGCCCCTTTGTCAAACAAAAACTTCATATAGCCTTTTATTCTTTCCAGATTCATAGTAAAATGCTGTGAAAGTTTCAGGAAGATCGGTCCAAGGGTTTGGCCTCCTATAAAGCACAAACAAACAAACAAACAGACAGACATTCTTTTTTATATATATAGATTGAAAGCAGATTTATTATAATTAAAGTAAAATGGGGCGAAAAAGGGGGATTTGGTAATAAAAAATCTATGGCTACCTTACCTGTAGATAAAAACTATATAAAACTTTAGGTAAATACATATTACAAAAAAAGTATTTTGTATAGCAAACATTGTTAGTGGTATAAGTAAGTATCTGAATTAAAAAAGGGGGCGGTGAAGTGGGCGTGGTTCATAGTAATATGGCGACGTTAACAGTATTAAGAGCAATATACTACCAAATAAAAAATAATCCGTTGGAAGGAACAAATTTGTACAGAGAACAAAAAGTTTAAAACTTAAATTTGGCGTGAAAAGGGGCGTAAAAGGGGGCGTGGCGTAAGAAATGTTTATTTCTACCTCGCCTGGAGTATAATGTGTATACAATTTGAAGTAAATCTGTTAAAAACTATATGGGAGCCATTACATAATTTAAAAAAAGTGGGCGTGGTCGAAAAAGTACCCTATTAATCATGCCAGAGTCCCAGTTAAATGCTGTGAAATTTTCAGGAAGATCGGTCCAGAGGTTTGGTCTCCTATAAGGTACAAACAAACAAATAAAGAAACACACATTCCATTTTATATATATAGATAGCTTAAACCCGGCGCGTTGCTGCCGCGGCCCCGTTGCCAAACGCGAATAAAATGTTATCAGTGAAATTGTATGTGTAAATTGTGGTCGAATACTCAATTCCATGGCTGTGCGACCTATAACTCAAAAGCTGTAGAATTTCTCAAATTTTGGTTGCATGGGAGGTGACACGCCCCCTTGTCCAACGCCATACAAAGTTATCAGTAAAACTGCATGTGTAAATTGAGTTCGAATGCTGAATTCCGAGGCTTTGTTTGCTTTGTTTGATTAACTCAAACTTACTTTGTTTGATATCGCAAATTTGGGTTGTATAAGAGGTGCCACGCCCCTTTGTCCAACTCCCATAAAATTTTATCAGTAAAACGCCACGTGTAAATTGTGGTCGAATTTCGAATTCCAAGGATGTGCGGCCTATAACTCCAAAGCTATTCGATATCGCAAATTTGGGTTGTATGGGAGGTGCCACGCCCCCTTGTCCAACTCTCACAAAATTTTATCTGCGAAGCGGCACGTGTAAATTGTCGAATACCGAATTCCGAGGCTAAGCGGCTTATAACTCCAAAGATATTCGATATCGCAAATTTGGGTTGTATGGGAGGTGCCACGCCCACTGTTAGTAGGAGGTTGAAATATACTTTACGACCTATTCTCATACCTACAAAATATACATACAAAATTTCATGAAAATCGGTCGAGCCGTTTCGGAGGAGTTCGATTACGTACCCCGTGACAGAAGAATTTTATATATTAGAATTAAGTGGCAAAACTTCCTGTTCGCATACTCCTCCTAGACGGCTTGCCCGATTTCAATGAAATTTCCAGGGGTGATTGGGGTCTGTGTGGAGGGTGCACATAAGAAATTGCATGTGTGTATCTTTGCACGTTTTGTGCCACACCCCCTTTTGTCGCCCACAAATCAATAAAAATGCTGTATTTAAGACGGTTTTGGTCGTATTAAATTAAAATTTGGTAAATAAGTTCGTATGATAACTATAATTAACTTTGAAAAAAATGGGCGTGGTCACACTTCATCTACGCCTACTTTTAAGAAAATATCAAAATACTTCGAAACCATTGGTCCGATTGAGCTCAATTTTTGTAAGTACGCTTTGCTTTGAGTACGAGATGGTTTAAGGGGCAATGCCACACCCCCTTTTACCTCCCACATATAAATAAGAAATTGTTGTTATCGAATAGCTTTAGAGTTATGGGTAGCACAGCTTAGAAATTCGGTATTCGACCACAATTAAGACGTACCGTGGGGGAGGGGCACCTCCCAAACAACCCAAATTTGTGATATCGAATAGCTTTGAAGTTATAGGAATTCATCTTTGGAATTCAGTTTTTGACCTTAATTTACACATGCAGTTTCAATGGTTTTATTTTATGGGCGTTGGACAGGGAGGCGTGAAATCTCCCTTACAGCCCAAATTTGCGATATCGTATTGCTTTGAAGTTATAGGTTGACAGCGTAAGAATTCGGTATTCGACCTAAATTTATACATGCATTTTCAATACTTACATTTTGTCGTCGTAGGGCAAAGGGAAGTGGCACTTCCCATACAACCCAACTTTGTGCTATCAAATAGTTTTAGAGTTATAAGTCGTACAACGCCGAAATTCAGTATTCGACCTCAATATAAACATTCACTTTCATTGATTCAATGTATGTTCATTAGTAAGAGGGGCGTGACACCTCCAATTTAACCCAAATTTGCGATATCGAATAGATTAGGAGTTATAGGTAACTCAGCCTCAAAATTCAGTATTCGACCTCAATGTACTCATGCAGTTTCATTGCTAAAATTTTATGGGCGTAGGGAAAAGGAGAATGGCACCTCCCATACAATCAATATTTGTGCTATCGAATAGTTTTGGAGTTATATGTTGCACAGTTTTGAAATTCGGTATTCGACCTCCATGTAGACATCCAGTTTAATTGATTACATTCTATTAGCGGTGATGAAGAGAGAGTGGCACTTCCTATACAACCAAAATTTGTTATATCGAAAAGCTTTGTGGATATAGGTCGCACAGTCTTTCAAATTCAGTATTTGACCTCAATTTAGACATGCTGTTTAACTGATAACATTTTATGGGCGTTTGAATAGGGAGAGTGGCAGCAACGCGCCGGGTTTCAGCTAGTTATCTATATCTAATATCTAAACATCTTGTGTCATGGAACTCCTCCGAAACGGCTCGACCGCTTTTCATGAAATTTTGTATGCATATTTGGTAGGTATGAGAATAGGTCGTAAAGTATATTTCACCCTCCTACCCCTAATGGGCGTGACTATTCAACCTAAATTTGCAATATCGAATAGCTTTGGAGTTATAGGGCGTACAGTCTCGGAATTCGGTATTCGACCACAATTTAAGTGTTCTGTTTCACTGATAACATTTTTTGGGAGTTGGACAAAGGGGCGTTGTATCTCCCATACAACCCAAATTTGCGATATCGAATAGCTTTTGAGTTATAGGCCGCACAGCCTCGGAATCCGGTATTCGACCACAATTTACACGTGGCATTTCACTAATAACATTTTTTTAGAGTTGGACAAAGCGGCGTGTCACCTCCCTTACACCTGCCATACAACTCAAATTTGCGATATCGAATAGCTTTTAAGTCTAGGCTGCACAGCCTCGGAATTCAGTATTCGAACTCAATTTACACATGCAGTTTTACTGATAACTTTGTATGGCGTTAGACAAGGGGGCGTGGCACCTCTCACACAACCTAAATTTGAGAAATTAAGCAGCTTTTGAGTTAAAGGTCGCACAGCCATGGAATTTAGTATTCGACCACAATTTACATACACAGTTTCACTGATAACATTTTATTCGCGTTTGGCAACGGGGCCGCGGCAGCAACGCGCCGGGCTTAAGCTAGTATGTATATAAAAAAAAGTCGTGAAATGGGTTTGAAATTCCAAGAACGAAGCGTCCGATTTGCTTTGGGATTTTAATACGTCAGTTTTGATCGTATAAGACTGAAACTTGGTAATTAATTTTTATTTTACTGTCGGAAACTGGGTTAAAAATATTTTCCACGCCCCCTTTTACAGCCCACAAATAAATTAAAATGATATATTTCAGACGGTTTTGGTCGTTTAAGACTAAAATTTGGTTAAATACAGGGTCCGCCAAATAACTTGTTTTTTTTTTAAATTCTACAAAAAAAAAAACTACTGAAAATTTTCTCAAATTTCTTTTTTTATTTGAAAGTACGATCTTTCCAATTAATAATAAAAAATACTTTTATTCAAATGGCTGCCTCGGCTGGCCATGCAGTAGCCTACACGATCGGTCCAATTTTTAAGCACATTATCGATTAAGTGCAGCTGTGGCTTCACGAATATTGTCCTTTAAAGCGTCAATTGTCTCTGGCTTGCCGGCGTAACACTTATATTTGAGGGCACCCCACAAATAATAGTCCAACGGTGTCAAATCGCAGCTCCGAGGTGGCCAAGCGACATCAGATCTGCGGCTGACAATGCGCTCTTCAAAAACAGGGCGCAAAACATCGAGTGTAGCTTCGGCTGTGTAGCACGTAGCGCCGTCCTGTTGAAACCTGTTGCCAATATTCTCCTCTTCAATTTTTTGAACAAAAATTCATTCAAAATGGCCCAATAACGATCGCCATTGACTGTAACAGCCACTCCTTGCTCATTTTCGAAAAAAATTGCCCAATTATGCCTCTGGACCAAAATCCGCACTAAATAGTGACTCGTTTTGGGTGCAGCGGCTTTTCAATGTATGCGTGCGGGTTTTCTGTGCCCCAAATGCGACAATTTTGCTTGTTTACATACCCGCCAACATCAAAATGAGCTTCGTCTGCAAAGATGATTTTTTTGGCAAAATCGGCATCTTCTGTAAGTCGATCGCAGGCCCACTTAGCGAAGCGAAAACGCATTGGATGGTCAGTTGGCTTCAAATCCTGAACCAATTGGACTTTGTATGGCGTCATATCAAGGTCTTTATGCAAAATTCGTCTCAATGATGTCTCCGAAATGTTCAATTGTTGAGAACGACGGTGAATTGATGTTGATGGCGGTTCACGCACACTTTCTGCCACACCAGCAATATTCTCGGGTGTACGCACTGCTTTTGGCTTTTCACGCTTTGGTTTATCCATGAGGATGCCAGTTTCTTTCACTTTTTTCACAAGATAACGAACATACGGAGCTGACGGTGCTTCTTTTCTTCCAAAATCCGTACGCAATTTTAGCACACATTCTGCAACATTACCATGATTTTCAAAGTAATGGCGCAATATTTCTCAGCGTTGTTCAAGCGTATACACAACCATATTCGTTAAAACTAAATATCTGTCAAACCAGACATGAGCTAAGTGTTACCATTAACAAAATAAGCACTAGTTGAAAAAAAAACGTTAGATGGCGGACCCTGTAGTTCGTATGGTTACTTTTAGCAACTGTACTAAAAATGGGCGTGGTCAAACTGAAGACTCGCCCCATTTTCAGAGGATAAGCAGGAAGTGAAGCAAAGTTCGATAGGTATAAACTAAATTAAGCTCAAATTTTGGCACTCGATTTGTTTTGAGTTCTAGATGGTTTAAGAGAAAAATATTTTGCCACACCCTCTCTTACCGCCTACAAATCAACAAAAATGCTTTATTTTTGACGGTTTTGGTTGTATTAGACTAAAATTTAGTTTATATAGTTACATTCGGCAACTATACTAGAAATGGTGAAAATATAACATGTTTTTCTCCGATTAGCATGAAAATTCGTATATGGCAATAAGACTGTGGAAGGACAACGTCTGCAGGGGAATATCTTTATACATAATATTCTTCTGTACTTGGCTTTGTCACTGAACTCCTTCTTAACAGCTGGACCAATTTTGATGAAATTTGATGTGTGTGTGCGGCTGGGTCTGTAATTTATTCTGAGTCTGTAGATGATTTAAATCTATTGACCCGGTAAGTTGCGCTATTTTTGCTATGGCAGTGTTTAAAGGGTTATTTGAATGTATAACTCAAAAACAAGTTGAGAAATTATCATGATTCTTTCACTGCACCATTATTTTTTACGCAAAAAAAATTACAAAAATACAAAATGAATAAAAAAAAATCTTACATTTTTATGACAGCTAGGCTTGATTTTGTTGTATAAAAGGTTTTTAAATTTTTACGATGGAAACTTTAAATAAACCTAAAACTCATGCATACCGTATGAAAGAACATTAAAAAGCCATTTTTGGTTTTGAATATTTTTTCAACAACAAATAATTTTACCAAAGTTTTTTGCGAAATAAAGAAATTCGTTAGGGTTTTTTTTTTAATATTATAAAAATTAGAAGAAAACGAAAAAGATTACAACACGATTGGACAGGCAATTAGTCAAAAAAAATTTAATAAAAAAATTAATGTAACCCTGTGTAACATGACCGAGTTATTCTCTTTCAAAGCCAGCACTTTCATTTTCGATCGATTTTTTTTCTATTTCAACAAAAAATTAAATTAGTACTAAATGGTTTGGTGGTGTCAATTTCTTAGAAATTTTAAGTAACTTGCATGTTCCCACAGAAGAAAAAAATTTTCAAATAAAAAACGTCTAAGCCAAGAATGTTACTTATCACAAAGGTATGCAATTACCAAATTGTAATAATATAAATTGTAAAAGTCTTGCATGGCAACACGGAGATAATTATTTTGCTTGAATCAAACAAATATTTTGCTTAAAAGCAAATCAGCAAAACATTGTTCAATCACGGTGTGATTTTAGAAAAAGATTGCTAAATTGAAATCACTCCTCATGTATTTAGGAAAAAGCAAAATTTTGATTAAATTCAAGCTACATTTTGCTAAGTTGTGATAAACTGCAAAAGCAAGTTTTTACTTAATTCAGGCGAATATTTGCTAAGTTTATAAGCTCAAATAGCAAATTTTTATTAAACTCATGCAAATATTTGCTAAGTTATTTTAAACTCAAATTGCATATGTTTACGAAATTCAAGCGAATTTATTCTTAACACACGAGCACACGCTTATTCTTAATGAAGAATATTAGGCGACGATTGGTTAAGAACTGCGATGGTCGAATGGATAAGCCCATGTACTTGCACTCACTCGGTCGAGGTTCAAATCTCCGGATAATGGTAATTATTCAAAAATATGCTAGATTTAAAAAAAAACTAATCAAGATTTGCTATTCCAATTAAAAATAACTTAAGTAGAATTAAGTAGAAGTTTGGTTTTGCATTTTATAATAACTTGGCAAAATATTGCTTAGTATTATTAACTGGAATAGCAAATTTTGATCAGGTTTTGCTGAAATCTAGCACAATTTTGAAGTAGCTGGTATTCAAGCGCAAGTTTTACTTAACCACAATACAAATTTAGTAAACAGTTTTATCCGTGAGATTATTTAGCTCTAACATTTAAGGTGTTTGATGAATCTGAGGACTTTAGTATGTTTGGCGATGAAAAAAAGGTCTGGGGTAAAGGCATATATAACTTCTCTATAAACACCAGGTATATCAACTAGTATTTTATATATTATATTTTTTCGGGAGATATGAAAAAAAAAAATAATTAAGAATGCAACGATATTAGAGTATATTTTAAGGTATCATATAAAACACTTTGTACTTTGCTTTGCACTTTAATTGAGAGTTCAGTGGCGAAAGTTTTCACAAGAACAGCAAATTAATATTTGATACGCCAAGAAAAACTTAAGCCGTTTAGATCTTTGTTTTTTAAACTCTCTTAAGATTATTATCATTAAAACCATTATTAAATAAAAAAACATAAATTTGATTTTTGTCCGGTTGATTTTTTCTTATAAAAGAGGCCTACAAATTTTTTTTTTGTTTTTCTTCGGCACACAATCGATTCTCCAACTGATTTTTATGACAAATATCTCTCTTAATTTTATTTTACCATGTTGGTTTATTTTCATAAATAATTATTTTTTATGAACCCAATAATTTTATTTAAAAAACAAGAGTTTCAAATTAAAAATAAAATTTACTTTCTGACGGGTTAAATAACATATAAATCGTTTTAAAGGTATAAGTTTTTTCTGTTTGAATCCGGTAATAAACTCAAAATCGGTTAATAATCAACTAAGTTACAGGATTTTTTAGTATTTCTGTGCAAGTTTACTCAAAATCGTTTTTATATCCGTAAGTCAAAATTTTGAGGGTGTTTGGCAAATTTGCACACAGATTCTTATTTTACTCGACAAAACCTACAAGAAAAATTGTATACTTGTATAAAAAAAAAATACTTCCCAGGTATTTCTTCTTCATTCTATTTTGTATCACTGTTTTATATAGAAAACACGACTTATTGCAAAACTAAAAGTTCTATAATAAATCTGATTTGATTAGTTAAGATACCTTCATGTTAATAAGGATAATATTGCGAAAAAACCAAATTCAGCATCGCCAACAAACTAGTCATACAAAACTGTATGATTTTGCAAGTTGTTTGGGCGAAACTTGCTTTCTAAATTTTGTGCCATTTTTCATAGAAGAATACGTAACTTTTTAGGCGAAACTACCTTTTTTGATTTTAGTTTATTTTTCGTTTGCAAAATTTGGACAAATTTGATAGAAAAAAAAATAAAAAAAAAAAATTTAATTGACAAATTTTATAGCTCCTAGGAAAAAAAGACACAGTTTCGATAATATCGTAAGTATAGACGTATAATTCCTTTTTATACAGTAATAGGAAAAAATTCTGTTTTTTTTCATGTATATTCTTCAAAACTTTTTTTAAAGTATTTCATCTTCTAAATAAAAATTATTCAAAAACAAATTTGTTGTTGTTGTCCTTCTTTAAACTTACCTGATCTAAAAAGCTCACAATTAAATTCATGTAAAAATTTGTTTTGTTTTATAAAAAGTTTTCGTTTGATATTTATGGTGATGAATTTGTTGTTCTTTTTCATTTGATTTTTTGGGTAAAACTAAATGTAATTCAAAGTTATGTTATATTAATTGAAATAAATATGGGTAAATTTGAATTATTTATTTTTCCTGAAGTAAAGAGCATATACATATGTGTATATTTTAAAAGTAATTTAAAATTAAAATTTTAGTTAACAAAATAAATTTGTATATGAAAAGAATATATGCATAATAAAAATAGTTCGAATTTATTATGGTATTTAAAAAATAGATGTAGTTTTTATAGCACAACGCATGCTTAGTAACGCATGCGCAAATTTGCGTAGTAGTATACATACTAGCGAGTCCAATCCCGGAAGCTTTTTGGGATCCCGGGATTAGTTTGGGATTGAAAATTTCAAGAAGTAAACAATTCAAAACGTTTTTAATACAATTTTTTGTTACTTGAAAAGATGTAAATTAATTCATTTATAAAGTAACAAAAACAATACAAAACACATTAAGGATATTCACAATTGCGTGGTTTTCAGTGTAGTTATAAAACACCATGGTGTTGTACCACACTTTATCGAGCGGTTTTAATATTTTTTCTTGTTTTACATGAAATCTATAAAAACCAAAAGTATGGTAATTATAAGCAGCCCAATGATATGTTTAAGGAACGCGGTTTTTTAAGTTCCATAAACAACTGATGGGTTGCCAGTTATTTTCTAATTGCAAAAATGGAAGAAGCTGAAAATGCAAGTTAAACTTTTTTATGCCATATATCAAATTGAATAGTTAATTTATTTGCATAGTAACAAAAAGTTATAGTGGGAGGTTCATAACCACAAATTCTTTTTTAAAGGGTGCTCATATTGTGATTTTCTACTGCCATACCACACAATTGTAAATACCCTTATTGCTAATAAGCACAAAAAACATAAATAATATTAATGACTCCCAATATATTGGACACGTCAGAACGAAATTTTTATATGTATTTATTATGCAAAGATTTTTTTAAATCCAATCTATGAAATCTATGGCTCTATGAAAAAAAAAGATGAACTAACATGATAAAAATAAATTTGGAGATATATTTGACATTAATTTCAGTTGGATTTTCGTTTCTGTGGTGAAGAAAAGCAAAAAAAATTGTATGGATTAGTTTTTAAGAAAAAAAAAAACACTCAGTCAAAAATAAAATTTATGTTTTTTATCTTTTTATTGCTTCAATGATAAGAATATTAGGATGGTTTCAAAACGAATATCTTGGGGGATAAAAAACCTTTAAAAGATTTCGTTGTACAACAAAAGAAGCACAGGTTAAAACGAAAGGTGTGTTGTTTTCATCTTTTAAGGACCTAAATGATAGGAATATGAACTCAAAAAATTATTTTGTTCTTAGTTTAGCCTAGCCATTTATAGGGTTAAAGATTAAAAAAATATAAAAAAAGACAGAACAGTTAAAGGTATTACGATATAAATGTTACACTTTTTTTTGTTCACCGCCTTCATGGCTTTTTGTTTTTAAGGCACATTAAGGTTGGAAAAAACTTTTCAAATTAAATTTGCTATAATTAATTTTAAAGTAATACATTAAGCATATCAACTCGTTTCATTTTTATTGGAATTTTTTTTCGATTATTATTACAAATATAACCCGCTGATGAGAAGCACAGTTCTGATTCTATGCTAGTTGGAAAAATAGTTGTACAATAGTCGTAAACAATTTGTAAGTTTCGATTGGCGATTGCCTTCACCATAAAATAAAATGATTTCCTAAGTCAGAATATCTGACAATTTTTAAATACAGGAAAGACAATCCCGAGATTTAAAAGGTCTTAAGTCGTCCGGGATCCCGGGATAGTAGTAGTACACTTTTTTGTAGCCACATACTGGCTCTCTAGATACATGCTTCTGTATTCTCTATTGCATTACAACCCAACAAGCCATGAATGTTACTGTGCCAGCTAAACGGTACTGAAAACGGTAGCGTCTGATTTGCTGGTATGAAATCGACATGTTTTTGTACTCTTAAACCATTCTCTATATAATTGTAAAGTCCTATTTTATTATGTTGACTTTATATGATTTAAATACAAATTCTAAATGTTTGATAGTTTAAATCTTACTTAATTTTAAATACAAACTCTAGATGTTTGATAGTTTAAAATCGTATATTGAGCTTAAGGTCAAAGTTAGAACAATTAATTTTCCTAACGAATCTTTCCAAAGAAACAACAACAACAAAAAAGTTTTTTTAATGTGAAAAGGATTTAAAATCAAGTATGATTTAAACTATCAAACATTTAGAATTTGTATTGAAATCATATAAGGTCAACATAATAAATAACAAGGTTCTTTTTTATATTTATCAAGAATCGTACTGAAATTTATGTCATATTCGCTTGATGTGTGGTTTGTTTTTGTCTTTTTTCCCTCTCTTTTTCACCCGTTCACCAAAAAACGCTGAAATATGCATTGAATCTTGTACTGAAATCAAGGTAGTGCAGTTGAATTGCCGTTTATTGTTTAATTTATTGTTGCAACTTAATAAAAACCATTTCAAGAAAAGGTTACAATTGTTGAACAACAACAAAAAAAAATTAATAAACAACGTAAAGTTTTCTATATGACCTTGTTATTTTTTGTGTTGATTTTCTATGATTTAAATACAAATTGTAGTTGTTTGATAGTTTAAAATCGTTTAATGAGCTTTAGGTCAGGTTGGAACAATTAATTGCTCTAACTAGTAAATAAATCAGCTAACTAATTAATCAGCTAGTGATGTTTTATTTTTCTTTTCATATTAAAAATGTTGTTGCTGTTGTTTCTTTGAAAAAGTTTGTTAGAGCAATTAATTGTTCTGACCTGACCTAAATAAAGCTCAATAAACGATTTCAAACTATCGAACAACAAGAATTTGTATTTAAAATCAAGAATGATTTAAACTATCAAACATTTAGAATTTGTATTTAAATCATAGAAAATCAACATTAATATACAACTTAATGAATGGTACGCTTATATGAAACACACAATGCATAGTTTGCTGACAACGAAACGGTCCGCTTCAGTGCTTTTAAAAGTATACACCGTTTTCAACCGAACCGATTGGCTATCTGGGAAACGAAAAAAATGAAAGCAGCTGATGTATATTTATGTATGTATGTTTTACCAATATATTTATAAAAACCCACAACAACAACAACAAAAGCAGCACAACAACGAACGACGCACACTGGTTCAAGAGCGGCATTAATTAATTTTTTTCATGTCTTCTGATCTACCTAATTTTTTCATAGTTTGTAGTAAACAATCTTACTAGCATGAACCAAAAGTATGAAGTTTATATCTTTATTATTTTTTTGTCCAGAGACATTCAAAGTTGACCAAAAAGAATGCATTTGAAATGACCGTATTATATGTGCTACCTTCTATCACTTCATGCTTTTAAAATACTGTTGTTATGACACTATAACGATTTTTTTTATGCAATTGGATGTTATAAAAAATATATATGTAAATAGAAAAAATGTTGGAAATTAAAAATAATTTTTTTTTATTTACTACTGTAAATTGTGCAAAAATATCTATTTTCCCAAACTTCTATAATTTGCATCTATTGATCTCCAACGAGCTCTAGCTCGAGACGTATATTTAATTAAAGCTTGAAGTCTCGCCTAACGATTTAATAAAAATTCAGCTGCCCATTTTTGCCCCTAAGCAATTCCGGTATAAAAAACCGAATTTCTAAATGGGGTTGTGATGGATCTTTGGGACATAGTGAATACCATCAGAAATTCAATGATCCCAATTTAAATGATAAAACTATATTTTTGACAAGTATTGTTCCTCTCAATTTGAAATGTATTGATGGCACAAATGATTACTGGCGAAATACATCAACAACCATCATCAACAACTTTTTGCAGGCCAATTAAATTTCAATTTGTCAAAGAAACAGCAAATGTTATTTCTGAAGAAGTTGAAAGAGTACAAAATGAAATTAAAGATTTGAAAAAGACTGTTGTTAATATTTATGACAAAAGTTTTGAAATTTTACATACACCTATTTTAACCATGATTGATGGAAAGGTGTGCAAGGTGTGGAAAGGAGTGCATATTGCATATAGCATACAACAAAAGTTTTTCAAAGTGGAGAGTTGCTAAAGTCACAAAACATGAAAGAGAGAAAGCAAAAGCGGAAATACAAAGAACTTTGAAATTGGTTCTAGGCATAAATGTGGATATGGTTAAACAAGGAATGGGCTCAACGAACGATGGAAATACTTCTCGACGTTTTTTTGCAAATCCTTCCTTAACGGCGGATGTTCTTGGTGTTGATGAAAATTTAATTCATCGCTTTAGTACAATTTTAACTGTCATAAATAGTAATTTTGAAATAGATGCTGACAAATTTAAAGTTTATTGTTTGGACACTGCAGAAAGATATATAGAACTCTACAGCTGGTACTATATGCCTATTACAGTACACAAAGTACTAATTCATGGGAGTCAAATTGTGTCAGCAGCAATATTGCCACTTGGCATGTTGTCGGAGGAAGCTCAGGAAGCTCGTAATAAAGATTACAGAAGTTATCGCCTAAGCCACTCCAGAAAAACGGATCGCATATCAACAAATGAAGATGTAATGCATATGTTATTAGCGTCTTCAGATCCATATATAAATTCATACCGTAACCAGCCCAAGAAGGATATATTGGAATTTTCTGATGAAGTGAAAAATTTGTTATGTTAATAAAGGCACACGTATTAGTTTGTTTTTAAGTTTTTTTAATATTTTCTTTCTTTTATTTACAGATATTTTCATTAAATATGGGTATGACTGTTGCTGCATTTTATTTACTAAATATTTTAATCAAATAAAAAACACGTAAAACACGCTGAACTAAAAACTGTGACTCTACAATGATTTGTAACATTTGTGTTATATGGGAAGTAGGCGTGGTTGTGCTCCGATTTTTTCATATTTGCAGCATTTTTTTATAATAATCAAATATTAGCGTATACCAAAATTCAAGGCTCTACGATGTTTCCTTATATTTAATGCCAACAATCGTATGAAGCTGAACCAGTGTGCGACGTGATTGCGAACCAAACAAGCAAACACAACAACAACAACAACAACAACAACAACAACAACAACAACAACAACAACCTTAAAATCAGCGTAAGCGGCTACTGCAGCTAAGCAGTTTGTGCATTTCTCATACGAATATATAAATTTTTAATCTTCTTAGATTTTGCTATTTTATTATATATTCGTTTTATTCCCACTGAAACTGATATTTTGGCATTTTTTTTTCTTTGTACGATGAGTATTAAAGGCTGTGGGTATACCCCAAAGTGTCAAATATCACTTTGAAAAAAATTTAAAAAAATGACCCCCATACAAACCGTGCTGTAAGACGTAATTCTACGTCAAAACCCGAGCGTGTCAGCTCTGACGCGTAACTGGATCTTAGTCCTTAAGATCAATTACCTTGGAAATGCAAATGGAATAAGCAAGTGGGGTAAATGAGGCATCTCTTATGTTACTTGAAAGGATTATAAACATTTATTCTTATTTTAAAATATATTACTTTAATTGAACAAATACACTATAAATTATATTAATTTTCTTCAGTACTAATATCCCCTCATTGAAAACATATATTTACAGATATAAATAAAAGTACAACTTGTAATTCTAATAGATATAAATGAAAAGTAAACTGCACAAATTGTTCTTTGATATTTGTATACGAATAGTTAAAGTGACTAGAGAACGGAGCTACATTTTAACACGAGACTTGTCGGCCCCACAATGCGATCATTCAAACCTTTTCATATTGCTCTCTTTTAGCTCACTAACAACAATTTCAATATTTCGTGTGTTGTTATGCGAAGAATTGACGTCGTCGGCGCATCGACAGCAAGAAAAAAAATGTACTTAACATTATTGCTGTTTGTTTTTACTGTTGCCGGGTCTATTACCTTGCTATTTTCTCGTTGGTTTCAACACATGTTGTTGTATTTCAACGCTTGAGTATTTTCTAAACGCTCGATTTCATACCGTACACCTATAATTTTCATACTGAACATATATGAGCCCCAAAAATCTGTTTTTCTCCATATACATTGATTAAAAAATCAGATCTAGCTTACAATCTTTACAGTAAAAGCAATATGTTTTCAATTTAGAAACAATTGTTATTCTATAATTAACTTTTTAAATTTTTGAGCCTTCGTTCGTTCGTATTTGTTTGTATAGTTTTATTTTTATTTTTGGGTGATTTGTCCAACATTTGTTAGATGAATATTTTTTTTTTTAAATATTATTCAAAATTAAGTTGATTGTTTACGATTTAAATACAAATTCTAAATTTTTGATAGTTTAAATCATACTTGATTTTAAATACAAATTCTATTTCAAAATTTTTAAGGTCTATGTAGATTTTTTTTTTGTAAGTAAACTTTCGTTTTTTTGCCAGTTTTTTAGGTAAATTCTCGTTTGAGTGATTTTTAGTCGTGTGTTATTTCACTGAACCAAAAACTTCTAAAGTAGTTCTCTTAAGAAAAGATTGTTTAAAATTACAAAAATATTAAAAAAACTAAATTTGAAAACTTCCTAAAAGTAAGTAAAGATAATTATATACATTTTACACTACGTAATTAAAATTTATTTTCCATAGAAAACTGTAGAGCGGGTTACTTTTTAAGCTTGTACAAATAGATTTATCATAAAATTAAACAAGGAACATTTTCGATACATTTTGCAGCCCTTAGAGACTGCTTTTATTATAAAAAGTTAACGAAAATACACAACAATTACGCAAGAGAACTAAATTATTAAAAAAAAAAAAAATTCTCAAAAGATGTTATTATAGTTCTGTGAATACAACAAATTACGCTTATTAAATGTTTTATAATTTTTTATGCTAGTGTTGAGTGTTAAATTTAGTGTACAAACTAGCAATAACTGAGTTATGTTTTTTATCAAAATTTATTGATGGAAAATTGTCCCATATTGCAATATTTCACAAATAATGTCTTTTAATAACACAGCTACAATTTATAGAAACTAACTGAAATGTAAAAATTTAATTGCTACCAAATAAGAAAAAAAAATATGATCAACTAGTTGAGATACTAATTTTTTCAAAAAAGAATTATAGTAAAATAACACATCCAACAGCATGTATACCATATAATCGCCACAAAAAACTGCAATAAAATATTATGTTAAAGTCAACAACAGCAAAAGTAAAAAAAAAAAATCCAATTTAATAAAGTGCATATAATAAAAATTGATATGCAAAGTGAGTATTTTTTTTTTTGGCTGTGTCAAAATTATTAACAAGAATCAACAATTTATGAATTTTGCGCTTATTTATATTACTGCAAAAGTGCAAAGCTAATAAAAAAATATAACAATAATTTCCATGTATAAACATATCGATAACATACGAAATCGTGCAATAAATACAAATAGAATATTAGTAGTGCCAACAAAAAACCGCACCAACAACAACAACAAAAACAATGACTGCAACTAAAATTTAAACTCTTTGATGTACGCGTTTTAATCATAGCGTGTTTTTTAAGATACTTATTATTAACATAGCTTCATAAGTATTTAGTACTAATTGGTTTCATTTAAAATATTAAAATATATACATATTTACCGTTTCATATTCAGGCGCACTTGTAAACTAGGCAGGGAATGGAAAAATATGATAAAGTTATGCAAAATTAATTAATTATATGTCAATTGCTGGCATCAATCATATTAGAAATAAAAAAAAAATAAAAAATTAAAAAAATTAAATGAACAAACAATCAAAATACTAAGTAAAATGTCAAATAATACAAGAAATTTAATTTTCAACATATAAAACAAAAATTTGTAATAAATAAAATGTACAACTAATTTATGAATTTAGTGACTATGTTAACAATGTAATTATTATGTTGAGTGTGTTAACGTATTTTTGAATGGCAATTATGGGAATTTAATATGTGTTTTTATTAAGTGGCATATGAAAAATTATCATTTGTTTGTCTCAAAACGGTAACATTTTGTTTTTGTTTTCAGAATACTAACTTAAATTAACATTTTAAAATTTCATAAGAAATTGTAATATTATTCCGTGGAATATGTTTCATCTATCACAGAAGATAGGTGACGACTTTCAAAAAGTACAAAATCCAGACCAATTTGCCAATCAGCCTTCCCCCAAAGATCTTTTCTGAACAAGAAATTTCTGCATAAAACCATCAATTTATTTATTAAACATCTCTTAAATCTATTTTTTGTCTCGAATAATTTTAAGTTCCTTTAGATCTCTTAAACCAACCATTTTTAGAAATATTCAATCAAAACAAGTTTCGTTTTTGCTACAGTACCTCTTAAAACATTATAGAGATAAGAAATATGTTCAGAACTTTCATTATCTTTGTCCAAATTATGCTCAAACCCCGCGAATCATTTGCATTTGGCTTTAATTTAGAACAATATTCATTCGATGTTAACTTGTCGAAAGGTCAACTCAAAAGTAGATTGAAAACTAATGAAGGATAAGATCTATGTAAACGCATGGTTAGTTGTTATGTCTTGTGTTTGTCCCTGAGCCCAACCCATATTATGGTGGGTAAATTTTTCTCCCTTTTAGTTTTTTTTTGGACCACTTCTATCGATATCTTTGAGATATTTTAATGATATTTGGATTGGTTCTTAAAATGATCTATTGCGGAGAAAGTGTGAAAAAGTTGTAGTAGCTAGATCTATTGTTATTGCATAATTCAATGAAATCGTTTAATAAGTCAAATTCGCCAAAGTTTAAAAATTTAAAATTTCTGAAAGAGTTATTTTTTCTTTCCTGCCCATAAAAATGAATTGATGATACCTTTAGTCTAGTTCTATCTGAACATTTTCGAAATAACTTTACGGCGAAATCCCAATCTTATATATATTTCGCAAACGCAAATTTTATACTGCGTAAGGCTTATTAAGCACAAGTCCAATCTTAATAAATTTAGTATGGTTTGGTAGGTTCTCAGACCTGTAGATGTGCAAACTGGACTTTTTATTTCTTAAAAATTTATATTTTTAAGTTATAGCGAGTTTAACTGCATTATTCTGTATCACGAAGAAGCACACCAACGATGAGAAAGACACGAGAAGCAATACAATTTTGTATGGAAGAAAGTATTGCTTCTCGTGTCTTTCTCATCGTTGGTGTGCTTCTTCGTGATACAGAATAATGCTGTAAGTTTGCATACAATTGTTGTTGTAATGATGCTTTTTCTCTTCTTAGCTGTGAAACTGTTATACTGACGAATAATTTTTTTATAATTTCATAGCTAAAACTATGAAAAGATTTCTTAACTATTGATCAGTAAATTTTTTAATTTTTAACCCTCCGTTACTAACGCATACACCCATAAGTTATGAAATATGGAAAAAATTTATTGATAGTTTAATGTTGCGAACATTATATCAAATGTAATCTCTTTGTGTATATTTTGCTATATTTTAAAACAAAATTTAGTACTTTTTTTTAAACTAAATTATAAAAATTCAATTATTTCAAAAAGTGTCTGGGTGTTTTATACCCACGTTAGTAATGGAGGAACAAGAATTTCGGGTGGTTTACACCCACGTTAGTAATCATGTTATATTATTAACTATAAAAGTGTGATTTGTCTCTCAAGTAAAATAAAAAGGTTTTAAATAAAAAACCTCTCCTGAGCAACACAGGAAATTCAAATTAAAGATTTAAACCTTTGCTCGACTTAAACAGCTTCGACGATTTCATCACGTTATGTAAATCAATATAAAAATTTTTAAGAATGCGGACGTGTTTGTGCTTGCAAGATCTCATCTCATCATTCTCAACACTGTGAATTTAGTTTTAGCCCGACATTTAACATTCGATATTGTTTTATTGTATTTGACTAGCCATTTGACCAAAAATGTGAACATTTGAACAGGGTTTTTTGTTATAATATTTTGCAATAATATGCAATTAGTGCATCATTCAATTACTTTTGTAATGGCCCAATTAGACATGGCTTAACAAGTGTAACATAGAAATCTGTTTAAAGGGATTTACGTGTATCTGATTATGCACAACGTGGCAATGCATGGCAACGCTCAGATAAATACAAAAATGCATCTCTAGATAGATAAACATAGAAGTTCTATTTAATTTTGATTTCAGCGTATTCTTCAATGCATTTGACGATTTGGCAAAACAAATTTGAAATTGTATAATTCTTTGACCAAGAATTCCTTTGATTTTGACTATGTGACTAAGTTTTGCATAATCGATATTTATTCTATGTGCTAGCCGCTTATTTACGATGCTTGCACTGCTGTGCCATGAGAGGCTAATGTTTCAATTATAACGAATAATTAGAGGTCATTATTTTAAAAAATTTTCATTGCAATAGAAATATTTTAAATAATTTTTTATTCATACATCTATTAGCTTTTCAAATTGGCCCTCTCGAAGATTGTGGCAAATAATTTGACCTCGGAATGTGAAATTATCCAAACCATTATAAATTTTTTTTTTACTTCTCTAATTAACGTTATTTTGATATATTTTTATTAAAATGAATTATTAATTAAATTGGACAAATTTTATGTTTAATAGAATAATAAAATATACGAAATTAATAAAAGCAGAACCGTTTTACTGTCTTAGCGTTCTTTTTAACAAATTAATGAATTAAAATTTCATCCCAGGTTAGTAATGACGTTACTCCGAATAGCGTTGGTAACGGAGGGTTAAAATTTTATACAAAAAATTTAATAAGAAATTGGAAACTGGTGATGAAACATTTTTGGTCAAGCATTTTTCAACTGGAAATCAAGAAATATTCTTACATATTTAAAATATATTTGGGTTTGAAATTAAATACGCTAACATTATATCGTCGTTGCGTGTGTAATACCGCGTAACCGCCACTTGCACCACCGCGTATATTGCAAAAAGTCCAAAATTAATTTCATCTCAATTTCGATCATTCCTAATTGATTCATTCATTTTAATTTTTCATTAAATGCTTATTTGAGAACAAAACAAATATCTTATTTCAATAAATGTTTAGTTTAGTTGGAAATTCATTCAATAGCTTATAATAAAATCAGTTTTTCTGCAGTCCTGAAAAATGTTATTATCATCGTCTGTGTGTATGTACAAGTGGTGGATACGAGGTATTGCACGCGCAACGACGATAATTATTTATAATTAAAACCTGCATAGTAATGCCTAGACGAGCACGCCCAAATATAAGTGGGAGGACAAGACGTAGTGTACATCGATCTCAGATGCTAGAGTTGCGAGCTTGAAGAAGACGTAAAACAAATACACATAAGTTAGCTATAAGCTAACTAAATTTACGACCAGAACGTAATGACGTTGGACAACTCAGGAAAAAATGTATTTTTTGTCAAGCTCTGCATTTCGATAGTACATCTATCGGAAGCAGCCACCCGAATCTTGGCCGATTTGTAGGAAAATCGAGAATGTGACATTTCGATCATGCGTAAGCTATCAGAACACCTTACAGCTCAAAATCCTTTTGCTCAAATTTTTCGCAACGTTACAGCTGGCGTCTGAGATCAACTGAGATCTGAGATCAACTGAGATCAACTGAGATCAACTGAGATGTCGCAACACGAAAATGCTAGGATGGTAATTTTCGCTGATAGGTCATGTAAATTTCGCTGATCAACGACATTTTAATTTGCCGTTTCATTTGTAGCAAACGTTTAATTTTTAGGAAATGATGTTGCACCAGTTCTTAGATCAGGCGACGGATTAACCAAGTGTCATACCGTCACGTGTTGCTTTCATTGCCGCACAGTTTTTCATGAAACAGCGAAGCGTTCAGACAAATATTGTGTTGCTCTTCCAAAACAGTGGCAAACACTGTTTTCCAAAAGTTTTTTGATCGAGTGAATTTATCGTGTTTCATGCCAACTACTCAACTCAACAACAAACTCAAGGTTAATACAATCCTAACCACTCTTAATTCGTACAGCTGCCCTTTTCTTCGGGCATTGTTTATAACAAATTTTTTTAAAATCTTACTCACAACTTTTTGATGAAACCATTACTTTTTAAAAACCCCTTGGTGTAGTTGTTAATAAATAATAAACATACCATATTTTTTTAATACATTAATAAAAATATTTTATTTCAACTGAATTAATTTTTTTAAAAATAATTTCGGAAATGACCACATTTAATTCGTACAGTATATAAATAATATTACTCATATTGTGTAACATTTCCGTTCGCTTTTAAAACTGCTTCTAATTTCTTCGAATGGGAATTTATGAGGTTTTGGCATTCAGTTGGAGTTATTGAATTCCATATTTCAGTAATTTTGTGCTTAAGGCCGCTAATAGTGCTTTGAGGATGGTTTCAAAGTCTTCGTTTCATAATTGCCCACAAAGACTCTATGGAATACAAGTCGGGGCTTGAGGAGGGCCAATCTTAAAGCTTTATTTGTTTTTCTTGAAGCCAGTTTCTTGTAAATTTTGCGGTATGAGGCGTGGCACTGTCCTCTTGAAATATAAGTTCATTAAACGAACTTAATTTTTCAATAGATGATATTAAATTGTTTTCTAAAATTTCAACATAATTTTTAGCGTTTACTGTGAAATTTATGAAATAAAGTTTGCCAACACCTTTCGCAGACATGCAACCCCATACCATAACGCTTGCTGGGAACTTTACTGTTTTCTTTAGACACTCCTTGTGGTACACCTCCTTTTTGTTCGAATAACCCTCTTTCGGGCATCGCCCACGCAAATATCGAATTTGGATTCGTCGCTAAAAATTACTGAATTCCACTCTCTTTGTACCCAGTTTCGTTTATCTTTTGCCCATAAAAGACGTTGTTTCTGCTGTACAGCTGTTAATAAGGGCTTTTCTTTGGCCAAAAATTTAAAGATAAAAAGTTAAGAAAAACATTCGAAAATTCATGTTATTATTTTAATACTTTATAAAATCCATATTCCATCTTATGTACATTTTTTCGAGTCCATTCTCGTACTACAGTCTTCCCAATTTTTTGAGACCATTCTGCCGACAAATTCCGAACAGTACTTCATCTGTTATTTTTTGTTATTGTTGACAATGCTCTTAAGTCTCTTCCAGTTATTTTAGATATTCGAACGCGTTTATCAACATTTGTTGCAAATTAACCACTTTTTTAAAAAGAATTTATAATATGTGACCTTCTCCGAGAAAAGGGTCCTAGTGTGTGAAAATGAAGTTTTGAGAAAAACGCATTTAAAGTTTCATAAAGCATTATCACTGTGAACACACCTTCAGTTGGGAGATGCGATTTGGTATGGTTTTGATGGCGATTTGAAATCTAACTCATTTCATCTTATTCTACACCCTTTTAGGTACCAGAATCCACTCTTAAGTCCAAACCCGTTTTTTGACACACTAAGTCCCTTTTCTCGGAGAAGGTCACATATATTGTATTGATGACCTAGGAAGTCCTAAAGGTTTAGAAATATCACCATAGGTTTTTCCAGACAAAAAATCATGTTTTTTTATTATTAGTTTTTAATTTCTTCACAAATTGGCCTGCAACGCACCATGTACACGCAATGTTGAAGACTAATAAAAAAATGCCAGCTAAAATTCACCTAACTCATCTAAAAGCTATTGATAAAGGTAAAAATGCACACAGGTGAAGATTATTTGAGAATTTTCCCGTTATTTTATAAGAAATGGGACTGTATGAATTAAAAGTGGTCAGCTTTAATATGAACATTAAAAAAGTGTGTTAAGTTCATACAAAATATTTTTATTAATATATTAAAAAAATATAATTTGTTTATTATTTCTTAACAACTACAACAAGCGCTCTGTAAAAAGTAATACTTTTATTAAAAAGTTGTGAGTAAGACTTTTAAAAAAATCTATTATGAATAAGGTACGAAGAAAAAAGCAGCTGTACGAATTAATAGTGGTTAGGGTATGAGTCGCGTTGGTTTAATGTTGTTCTTCAAAAAAATGAAGTGTTTGTGAAATATCTATCGATTGGTTGTGTGATGCCAGCCGTATTTTCAAAATGGCCGTAGTGGTCTGAAGCGTTTCACCCCACAAACTCCGTTTTCTTTCTCTTTCCACGAAAGAATATGAAGAGTGTTTTCCTTGATAACGCTTAGCCGGGTTTCATCGGTTATGCCAATATTTCAGGCTGGATAGATCAGTTCATCCTACACATGAAATATTTCATCAAACATACGTCTGCCGCCAAGACCAATCCATTGCTGCTGATAATGAACAACCACATATCACACATGTCCATTGAAGTTTTCGAATTGTGCATAGCCAACGGTATTAAGGTTGCAACTTTTCCACCACATTGCAGCCGGCAAATGCAGCCTTTAAATTTTTCGGTCTTTGGGCCCATCAAGCGCGCTTCACGCAGAAGTGTATGGAATTGTGTTAGTCGCATGTTGGCCGTATGTTCGAAATAAACCATATGTCGGGCCTTGCTGATTAGGCCATGAAGCAGGCCGTGACTCAGAGTAATATTAGATCTGGTTTCGAAGCCACTGACATCTATCATCTGAAAGTGAGCATATTCAGCGATGAAGACTTTCTTGCACCAAACATTAACAGCGAAAGTCTAATGACCGAAGATACGCCAACGGCTGAAAGATGTGCTAAATATGATCGTCGTTCTTGATAGTGCGGACATTGGCTCAAACCAGGAGTTGTCTACATCAGAAGGTGCTAATGTATGCGGCCTATCAGATCAGGCTTCTACATCCGCCATTTCTTCCACATCTTCTCTTCTTTCAACTTTGGTTGATATTGGCCCGATCAAATTTGCTGCAGCAAAGCCGAAGTCAAATCGTGGCAAAAAGGCGATGAAGTCAGTCATCTCTAGCTCCCCTCAAAATCATTCGGAGCTTCTTTAAGCAGCAAAGAAAAGTGCTCAGAGGAAGAAGAGAAGCACATCGCAAAAACTAACATGCAAAAAAGCCAAGAAACAGCGTCGTCGTCAGGAACCTTCTTCCGAAGAAGAAGAACGAGACTTCTGCATGTTTTGTTCGTAATTGATGCTAAAAAAAATTGAATTCGAACTATTCAATTCATTGCAACAAATGCGACCGGCCATATCACTTGTCGACATGGGCAACCGAGGCTACTACACCTGTCAAAACTGAGACTCTGACCTTGATATTAGCTATGATTTTCATTATATTTTCTCATTCATTTTCGAGTAGCAAATAAAAGAATTTTGTATTGGAGTCGATGATCTTTATTCAGAATTTTAGTTTCTTGCTGACTTAGGAGCATGCCCGAGGCTATTAAACCGATTTATGTATATGTTTATACATGCAAACAGAAAGTTCTTTTGGTGAAACTATTTTCCCCACCATTCCCCACCATTTTCAAAAAATCGAAAAATGAACATTTTCGATGCAACTCCATAACTTTTTGCCGAAATCGAAAATGTTCAAATCCGAGCGCATAGAAATTAAGAAAAATGTCCATTCTTGTGATTTAAGCCAAAACCCATTCAAAAATTATAATTTTTGCGGGTGCTGTGAGCCTAATGAAATTACATTTACTTGATTAGTTGACAGTGACTGCGTTCAGCAGGTACAGTTGTTGCGCAACCGTTGAGTCACCTGCTGGTTTACTGTTACAAAGTTTGACAGTTTAAAAAATTTTATTGAAATTAATTTTATAGAATTTATTGAACAACAAAATAAAGTCCAGACGTTTTGCTCTTGGAGGAAGGTGCTGAAATGCCGGCCCGTTGGGTTTAGACTAAATACGTACACAAAAATTTGGTATGTTTGTTAAAAAGGATTTCCTTTCGTTTTTGCCTATAAATTTAAGAAATAGCCATGTTTTAATTCGAAAGCACATACGCTATATCCGCTTTATTATAAAAATATTCACTTAATTTTATTCTGCTTTAACGAAACATCACTTAAACAATATGTGAATAAAGGACTTTTCTATTGAAAATGTTTTGTCCGTTCTTCAGCCAGCCTCAGGCCTACAAAATGACCAAATTGGGAAAAAAAATTATATACAAACCTTCAGGGTATGAGGTGCTTAGTGCTATATATGTATACGATTCTTCACAAATTGACGCAACCAAAACTTATAAATTATTTACACTGAACATTTTTTGGCACAGCTGAAAACTTGATTTAATACACAAGATTTTCCGCAATTTTCCCAATAAAATTAAATTCAGAAAAGCGACATAAGCTCAGTTGTTTGTGAATAAAATCAATATTTTTTTATTAAGAGTAAAGAAGAAAAAATTGTTGCGTAAATAAATTGATGCCCTTAATAACAACTTTGTGACTTTTTCCTGGAATTGTATCGAGGGATAATAACAAACATTAAAGCAGGGTGCTTTGGCTTGTGTTAGCATGTGAGTTAGGCCATGTAGGTCGGTTTAAACTACATGGAGAGAAATAATGTTCTTATATTAAGCAAATATTTTGCTTTAATTAAGAAAATTTCAATTTAAGACTCTTTTGCTCATAAGTTTTATAATGATCATTTATTTCTTAAATTGAGTAAAATAAATGATTGCTTAAAACAAGAATAAAATACTTTATTCCAGAACCTGGAAGAAGACTTGTATTGAGAAAATATTTTTTTAATTTAAGCAAACGAAGAGCTGGTTATTAAAAATATTCTTGAATTTATAACTTAATTGAAAACATTCTAGTATTAAAAAAACTTGTTTACTTGAATCAACCAAATTGTTCTTAACTCAAGGAAGCAGTCACTTTTTTGGGCCTTTGCTTTTTGCAAAATGGTAGAAAAACATTCCTTTGAAGGGCAACAAAGTGCAAAAATAATTCTGTTTTCATTAAACAGAAGTTATTGGTATAAGCTTATCAAAGTGAATGGACTGTAGATGCCACAAAAGAGAACTAAAGAGTTTATGTAGAAAAAACTTGTTGTTGTTATAACCGAGCTCATGCTTTTGTTAGATTTATAAAAACAGAATATCAAGGAAAATAAATTTTTCAAATCAAGCAAAATAGTCCAATTTTTAACAAATTATTAACATGAATCAAGCAAATTTTTCTCAGTTCAAGTAAATATCAGACTTAAATCTAGAAAAAATATTTTATAGTTTTAAGCAATTTTTTTCTCTCCATGTAAGGTTTACGTGTAGGTAAATGTTTCACAAACGTACAATTGCACACACATACATATTTTAACAGACGAAGCTACCTCAAATGGGAAAATTTATGTTAATGAAAAACAATTTTTCACAAATATGTCTAAGGATACATCTTGACATCGTTTTTTAAGCACTAAACGCTGCAGATGTAATTTTGCTTCCATTTTAAGGTGTTCTAGAGTTGTCATTATTTGCACAAATTTCAGTAGCAAAATCATATTTTTGCGTACAAAGCCCTTCCACCTACTCATAGAGCTTATTTTAATATAAGATTCCGACCTACTTCTCGGTTTATAGTTTTTTGACCCTTTCATCTATTCACCTACTTGAGCTTTTTTTTATAAATAAAAAAATTATTAAGTTTCAATATTTTTCTTATATTTCTCGAGTACTTAACGAGTTTTTAAACAAACAAGCATTAGATCTGCTGCAAAAACGATTTTTATCTCATTTTACATTTTCACTTTCTAGTACATTCTTTTTCCCTTCATTTAAATTTAATTTTCATGACATTGAGTTTATAAGAAAATGTCCTTTCCGCAATTATCCTTTATGAGAAAAACATCATAATAATAAAAATAATGAACCTACCTAAAGAAACGTTAAAAAAAAATCAAAGAAAAAAAAATGTAGGAAATACAAATTATGCTTAGCATCAAAGAGGTTGGCTCCAAAGTAGTCCAAGCAGCAGAGGCACAGGATAATAATCTTAGGCAGAATGGCAAAAACAAAAATGAATAAGAAAACATAAACGAAACACACACATAAGAACTCTGCAGCAAATTTTATAGACATTAATTTTGAGAAGTAAAAAAACCAAAAATAGGAAAATTTGTAAACAGAGAGAACGCTTCAAAGCAATCGAATTGAAAGACATGAAATAGAGCAAAAAAAAAATAAACATTATAAACGTAGACTGAAAAAGGAAAGAAATTTTATAACCAAACACTTAAGATACACTGAAAATTAACAAAATTGTGTCAAACAGGCTGGAATGGTTAAGGCATAAGAGCCTCAATTCAAGCACACTCAACAGCAAATGGACACAAATAGTGAAATCTTACATTACATCAAAGTGAGGGCAGCACAAGCATTTTTGGGGCAGATGCGCTTAGAATCATCTAATATTGCTATTTAAGATCTTTGGAGAAAAAAACATCTTATTGAAGACGTCCACTTTAAACGAGTAAAACTTAACTGACTGAAAAGTGTTATAAAAATCTAAACATACAAAATTTATAGGCTTATTAAGAATTTATTTCTTCTTTAGAGCTAAAAATTTCTAGAGCTTAAAGTTTTGAGAAATATTTTTCTCAGTTTTTTTAAGCCACATAGAGATAATATCTAATATTATAGATATATGTATTGGGGGTTGGAATTAGTTTTAAAGGTTTTCTAAGAGATGGCGTAACTATCAATAGATCGGATCGGGCACACCTGTGACTATATTTATTTCAAAGCACATTGTCTAAGCTTCATTTTTCAGTATGTGTCATTCCACTGAAGTGTAAACAACATATATTTTTTTCTCTGTGAACATGTCGACTTTCGTTCCAACAAAACGCAATTTGCGGGAAGGTTTACTTTTGTGCTTCCATTTGAAGAAAAAAGCGGTTGAAGCACAACGCACGCTTACTGAGGCTTACGGGGACTATGCTCCATCGATTTCTACTTGTGAGTACTGGTTCCGTCGGTTTAAAAGTGGTGATTTTGATACGGAAGACAAAGAGCGTCCGGGCCAGCCGAAAAAGTTTGAAGATGAGGAATTGGAGGCTTTGCTCGATGAAGACCCGTGTCAAACCCTTCAAGAATTGTCAGAATCATTGGGAGTCGACTTATCAACGGTCGGCAAATGCTTGAAGGTCATGGGAATGATTCAAAAGCAAGGAAATTGGGTGCCGTACCAGTTGAAGCCGAGAGACGTTGAACGGCGATTTTGCATGTGCGAACAACTGCTTCAACGGCATAAAAGGAAGAGTTTTTTGCATCGTATTGTCACTGGCGATAAAAAGTGGATCCATTACGATAATCCTAAGCGAAAAAAATCGTGGGGACCACCCGGCCATGCATCAACATCGAGGGCCAAGCCGAATATTCATGGCGCCAAGCTTATGCTGTGTATTTGGTGGGATCAGAAGGGTGTCGTGTACTATGAGCTGCTAAAACCTAACGAAACCATCACTGGGGAACGCTACCAACAACAATTGATGCAATTGAGCCGAGCATTAAAGGTTAAACGGCCGGAATATGCCAAAAGACACGACAAAGTGGTTTTTCAACATGAAAACGCACGGCCACATGTTACAAGAACCGTCAAGGAAACGTTGGAGGCGCTGAATTGGGATGTGCTACCCCACCCGCCTTATAGCCCAGACATAGCCCCTTCCGACTACCACCTATTCAGATCGATGACGCATGGCTTGGCTGAGCAGCGCTTCACTTCTTACGAGGATACCAAAAAATGGGTCGATTCGTGGATTGCCTCAAAAGACGAATCGTTCTTCCGGCGCGGAATCCATATGCTGCCAGAAAGATGGGAAAATGTTGTAGCTAACGATGGACAATACTTTGAATAATATACATTGTACCGTTGTTTCTAAATAAATGCTCAAAAACCGAAAAAAAACCTTTAAAATTAATTCCAACCCCCAATAATAGTAAAAGTAAGGAGAAAGTAGATTAAGGGCGTGAATTGCTATGAAAATTCTTAGTCACCAGGGAGATAGCACTATACTAAAGTTGACAACTGTGTTTGTTTACATATCATTACAAATTCCAGATAGAAAATTGTCAATCATGGCAGCAACGCATATTAAAGTCTTTTTCCTTACTTTTTTTATAGAATGCATTATATTGAATGTTTTATAGAACACAAAAATTTATAGAATGACAAACAGATGTCGAACCATCTCTTTATTGAGAAAAATTGTGATCGAATCTTCTCAAAAAAGTAAACCTGTCAATTAGCAATCTATGTCATGTCATTTGACTCCTAAGAATCACTTTTTGCAATGTGGCAAGCCAACTGATTTATGCTGGGTCACTGTAGTATATGTTCACAGACTTAGACCAATAAGGAGATGCACTGTGGATTCTTCTTCCTCTTCATCTTCACAGCTTCTGTAAAAGACAATGTGGAAGATATTTAATCTTTGAGCATGTTCGCCAATAAGGCAGAGACCTGTTAAAACCCCTATCAGTACCATGTAGACTCTACTAAGGAAAATAAGTTCTTTTGAACGTTTGTGGTTAAGTTTGGGCCAGATTTGCCGCATTATATTACAATTGCTTCCTGCTAACCACCTGCTGTTGGTTTTATCGCGGGATAGATAAAGTATATGAAGTTTGCAAGTTGTGAGGGAAATATCAAAATTGTTCCTATCTTCCGATAATTCTTTGGTACTAATTGTGCAAGCAACTTCATCTGCTGCGGAGTTTTCTGAAAAATGTCAATGTCCGGGAATCCAGCAAAAAAAGATTTTGAGCAGCTTTGGATGTTATCTCAACTGTATCCAGGGCTTTCAAAGTGGCTTGACTATCTGATAATATGCAGATTTGATAGTAAATTATTTACCTGTAGCCAAGTTATTGCTTTGTGGCCTCTTTCCCATGACTGCAGGGTTCAGGGAGCCTGAAGGCTGTAGAAATGTTTAGTGCTTCAGAGCATACTTCTCCGCCCGTTTTGCCATCTTATTTTGATTTATCAGTATAGATCTCAATGGCATTATTGGGTTAGAGCTTTCCAAGTTCGCAATCATTGCGAGAGGGAATGGATACATCAAAATTCCTTCCAAAGTGCTTTTGTCTGATGTTATGATGGATAAGAGAGGGAGAAAATTTCTTATATAAGAATGTCCTAGCAAACCTGGTTTTCACTGGAAGGTGGCTTTGAAGTGGATGGCACTTTAAGCGGCCATCTGTTTTGCTAGGATATCAAGTGGTGTAAGGAGAAGCAAAATGTCCAGTGCACTTTTCTTAGTGGTTCTTAGAGCACCACTGATGCGCAGTTCAGCTGATCTTTAAACTTTGCGAAGTATTAATTGATTGATTGAATTTATTATTCTTTTACATTAAGAACAATTTCACATAAGCTGCTGTAAAGAGCTAGTGAGTAACACTTGGCTGTAGACCCCACTTGCTATCCACCAACTTTTTGCATGAACACGGGGGGCAATATTTGCTTTTTTTTGAGAGAGAAAGAAAACTATTGTGTTGTGTTATAAGAACACAATAATTAATTCGTTTTTGAGATTTTTTTTTCGCGATCGTAAGCATAACAAGAAACAAATGTTGTGTTCGTTTTACCATGGAAATTTTATAAAAGACTTTTGTCATGTTTTTAGCAAAAAGTTATGTTTTGAAAGCGCAGCTTTTTTTACGGATCGATCTGTTGATTTGCCTCAACATGTCAAATGGTCAACATGTCAAATTGGAAATAAAAATTTTAAAAAAACTGATATATTTTTACGACATGGTTTTAGCGACATGGTTCTTTGTATGGGGACCCCCAAAAGGATGGAAAACAGAGTGTGGGTGCGTTCAGAATAAACCCAGCAGCGGATTTGCCAGTGGCTAGCATAGAACTAATACAGAATAAATTACCAGGTAAGGAAGCATTACTTTTTTCAAAAAGTAATGCGTCTGCATATAGCAGAAGTAATTAACTCATACCTAATTACCTGTAATGTAGCATACAAGGAAAAGTAATGCAGTGATTTTTATAACTTAATACAAGTTGTATGTTACTCCATAACTTCTAGGTAATGCTGAAGGGAGGCGATCACTTACCTCCTGTCTCATTCAATGTTAAATGTAAGGCCTTTTATGCATAGTAAGGTAATTGATACTTCATATATTCGGAATATATTTCATCCGCTACTGGGAATGGTCTCTAATATCTTATGTTTTTTTATTTAAATAAAATAAGTTGTGTATGGGGAAGGAAATGAAGAAGTCGCATAAAGTGAAATATTTAGGTTTACAATTGTCGAGCAAACTTTTTTAGGGGTGATTACATCAGTTTGCTCAGATCAAAAATATCATCTGCAACTGGAATCCTATTTAAATTAAAAAACAAGCTAACCCGTAAAGCTAAACTATTAATATATCGCGTTTTAATTCATAGCCATTTAACATATATTCCAATTGTAAATGCACATAAAAATAGTCTAGATTCGAAATCGTTGCTGTCTGCTCAGAATCGTGCTTTAAAAATAGTTCATAATCTTCCATCTAGGCATACAAAGAGCATGCTAACAGTTTTTTAGTTTTTGTTTTCAAAACATTGCATGGCTTATCTTATATTATATATATAAAAGAGAGTGGCGTTAGTTACTACGATTATAACTCAAGAACGGCTGGACCGATTTCGATGTTTCATACCCATTCGAAGTGGTCTCCGGCCAAACAAGAAGAATACCTAAAAAATTCTCGAAAAACCCCCTAAAAAAATAAAGAAAATTCATTTTCCCATACATTTTGTATGGAGCTACTTTACGACGCATTCTGGATGATCAGTGACGTTTTTTTTGTAGCAATTTTTTTTTTGTCACACATTAAAAATGAACATAATTTTAAATGCTGGTTCCTTCAGAATTTTTCGAGTTTTAACAAATTTGTATTAGCTTTCGACAGTTATTGAAATTCAATTTGATTTAATATATTCTTTTGAAACGATTTTTTGTAAAAACTACTAGCGAAAAGAGATGTCATAAAGGTGAGTTGAGTTTCATAAAGTGCACATTGTGAATGATTATGTTCTTTGAGATTGCGTGCGCATCAACAATCAATCGAAACATTAATTTCGAATTGTGCATTTAATTTTTAGGTTCATTACTTTGAAAATCAATACGAATTCGCTGTTCATTTGATTCCAATTGATCATTTCGTGTGCAATTCTATTTTCAAACAGTAAGTTGCCAACGAAAATGTTTATTTTGTGCGGTTATGACTTTTGTGCACTTGTATGTATCGATAATTCCGTAATTGCTCTTATGACATTAATTTCTCAGTGTTATTCACAATGCCGCACCACAGAAAATCTAATCTTTCGCATCGAACCCGTAATGCAAGTAGAGTTCGAAATATGAGCCTGAACAGAATCAAAAATTAGTGCTGCCGACGATCTTTGTTGTTGGAAAATACATGCAAAATGTAGAAAAAACCACAGCTGGTTTTTTGCAACGATAAATCGCAGACTAAGAACCCGAACAGAATCAAAAGTCGTTACGACCGGCGATCCTCTCTGGTCGCCAGACACACAGAACCCGTCCAGAATGAAAGATATTGCGACTGCCGATGCAGTGTTGCTTTTATATAGCATAGTTTTGTTAGCAGCTATGTTTTTGTTGTTGTGTAAGTGAAACAGAAACAAAACAAAAAACGTGAGAACATAGCAAAAACTATGAAATTGTCTTTGAACATACCCAATTGTTTGCAAAATATGGCAGCACTAATTGTACTCAGAGAGGAAATCGTCGGTCGTCAGAGAAAAAATAGAATAGATTCTATTTAATTTTACTCTAGCGATAAGTCGTTACGACTCTTGCTCAGCGATTTCATTTTGGATGGCTTCGTTAACTTGCATGTGTTCTGATTTGTGTTCGACATCACAAGTCGTTACGACTTTTGGTTCTGTTCGGGCTGTAAGAGCCTGTAAAAGCAATAGAATCTATTCTATTTTTTCTCTAACGACCGCCGATTTCCTCTCTGAGTACAATTAGTGCTGCCATACTTTGCAAACAATTGGGTATGTTCAAAGACAATTTTATAGTCTTTGCTATGTTCTCACGTTTCTTTTTTGTTTCTGTTTCACCTACACAACAACAAAAACATGGCTGTTAACAAAACTATGCTATATAAAAGCAACACTGCATCGTCAGTCGCATTCGCTTTCATTCTGGACGGGTTCTGTGTGTCTGGCGACCAGAGAGGATCACCGGTCACAACGACTTTTGATTCTGTTCGGGCTCTTGGAACCTATTCCATTTCGTCTCTTGCGACCGACGATTCTCTCTCTAAGTGTCATTAGTGTCTACTGCAAATACACCGCAAAGTGTAAACTTAAGCTAATTGCTAGCAAAAATCAAACCTGAATCGTTAATCGCAATCGCATCATTCTGGACACATTCTCTGCGTTCGACGACAAGAGAGGGTCGTCGGTCGCAACCATTTTTGATTCTGTTCAGGCTTTATCGCCAATCAATTAAATACGGATGAACAAGAAATCGCACGAGAACAGCGCCGTGTTAGTATGGAACGACTTCGTGCATGCCGCGCCGTGTTAGTACGGCACGACTTCGTGCATCACAAACACAAGAAGAAAGACAGACGGTAAATGAAACGGCTCAGGTAACAATGAGAAAACGTCGAGCAAATCAAACAACTCAACAATTTGTTGTAAAAATTAAATTTTTATTGTAAAAAATTAATCAATTAAAAATTGCACACCTGGCTACCTTTCATATGACACAGCATTTATTTGCAAAAATTCTTCCAGTTAAGTGCAAAAATGATACAACTGTTTTTGTCATCAGAGCAACTTTGATTTTTTTCGCGAAATTTATTTTTTACCAAAATGTTGTTTTTATATTTTTTTTACAAAAAATATAAGCCTCCAAAATAATTTATGTGAAAAAATTACCCCAATATCTCTTTCCAATCAAAAGTTATGGCCTTTATGATTAAGTTACTTTAAGATTTATCGAATAGGTTTGGAGTTAAAGGTCGCACAGCTTTGGAATTCAGTATTCGACAACAATTTATTTATAACATTAGATGGGTGCTTGGAAACGGGGGCTTGGAGCGCCAGGTAACAGCTAGTTCAATTTAAATCAAGCAAATTTTAATACTAGAAATAATACAAATCTAAGGATTGCTAAGTGTAAACTAGAGAGCTCTAAGTAGGGCTTCCAATTTCGGGACTCAAAAGCAATTTTGGGATTTAAGAATAAGTCCCGGGATGTAAAAAACAGACAAAAAGTAATTTTTTAACAAAAAAAAAAAAATAGAATTTTTGCGCAAAGTATGTAAGTTAGGATATTTTCTTTTTAAAAAAGTTAATTCATTTTATTTCTTTATAAAGGATGAGAATATATATATTTATCATATATATATCTATAGTATAATTCATTATTTCATATTTTATGACATAAAAATACTAACATAAGAAAGGTAAATTTTTGAGATCACTGAAGTCTTTGAACGGTTAGTTAGGCTAATTGACTTTGAAAATATGCTCTTAAAAGTACTAAGGCATCCAAAGAGAAACATCTCTCGAACTCAACACTAGTAGGCGGAATTGTTATCAAATAATCATATGCTTTTTGAAGCAGATTGCCGCTAGTGGCACCATTTAAATATATTTTTTTTTTCATTTTCGAACATTTGAGGTAAATTTAAATTTTTTTTAAAAGTTTTTGTTCAAATGTCAAATTAAAGTGTTGCATTTTTACACGAATTCATAAACTGCCAAGTTCCAAAAAACTTTAGAACGAGTTTCAGTTTTAAAATACAAATGAGAAATTTTTTGACGTGTGAAATTGATGTGCTTCTTATGTAATTTATCATAGATACAATTTAAAGAGAGAGAGAGAAAAAAAGGTAAAGAAAAATAATGATATTGAATTTTACGAAGATGTAAAAATGGTATAAGCCTGTACATAAATGGTTATATAAATCTTAAGTATAGATACAAACTACATTGCCAGTTAGTCTAAACAAAGCCTCTTACAGGCGCTGAGGCATTATTTAACCTTGAAAAATTAAACAATTTACTATCATGAATTTAGAAAATACAAAACATAAAGTTGAAAAATTTGCCTTTATTGGTTTCCAAGAAATAAGCTATTAAAAAGTGCATATTATTCATAATCTTTCTAGTTTTGAACTCCCCTTACTCGCAGAAAATATGATGTAAATTAAAAATGTCATTTGTAATATCAAGACTAGGAATGCACAACGAGTGCACTCGGCGACAACGTTGCGAGAGACTGCGAGCACGCAGCAACTGATAATGGCTGCATCCTATCCGCAAAAGCGCTCAGGTAGCGAAGTAGCATAAAATATTTTCGCTATACAACATTGCGACCGCTCAGGGAATATGTTCCGTGAGCGCATACCATTCAGCCCGAAAGTTGTGCAACAGTTCCTTCCGCTAAATACAACCAATTTAAAACAAAATAGTATCACTCAATATGTTGCAATAATTAAAAATGTGTATTTTTAGGACAAATAAATTACCATTAAAACAAAAATAAACTACAAACCAATTTTAAATATTAGTTATGTATCTTATGTACACCAATTTTCAACCAAAATGAAAGAGGGCTTAAGTTATAAAAATTAAATATTTATAAAAACTATTTTGTCAACTAAAGAACACAAACTCTTTTTATTCATGACTGCACAATAAAAAATTTTAGACTAGATGTTGACGGCAACTTAAACATTTTTGCATACTAGCATCAGACATTTTGCTGTTCTCTCCTTAGTATTTCGAACTTTCTTTCAAGAAAACTTGACGAGTGGTAAGAGCACTAAGAGCATGCGTGTAGAAAATAAGCGGGTATCGCGGCGAGCATGTCTCCTGACCTTCCGACGCATGTTGCCGGCAGACATACAGCAAGACTCCTTTTGCAACCTGGAACAACTGCTACGTCATCGGCATAAGCTATTTACTGCTAGATTTCAAAGTAGAGGCAGGAGAGCTCTTTCCTGCGATGTTCCCCTTGGTACAGATCTTACTATTCCAAAATTGTCACTTTATAAGTCTGCTTACAAAAATTTGATTTATAGGTGCTATCAGTGTGGAATCCACGCCAAGCTTCGTTAGTGCATTTGGGATAGCACTTGATTATTTAAGACTCCTTCTATATCAATAAAAGCTATCATTGTATATTCCTTCTGAAAGATGGATTTTACAATGATGGAAACTATGGATTGGAGAGTTGTTTCCACAAATTTGCCTTTGGTTTAAGCATGTTGTGCTAGTGACCAAGGTTTCTTTCCTATCTTGAATCTCAGATGAATATCGATTAAACTTTCGAGGATGTTTAGAAGAAAAGAACCCTGCAGCGTGCAGTACTAGAGCAGAACTACCTATTTCTCTAGTTCGCAGCGGACACGAACTGGTTAATTGCCAATCTCCAAGCAATGCTATCAACTGTCGCAATTAACATGTAGTTGTCCTACGAAGGAGGCAATCGGTGTCTCCTTGCAGACTATTAGGACAAAAATCTCACTAGTTATTATTCTGTCTACATAGGTATAGATTTTTCACTAGTAAGTTTTCTCTGCACCCAGAGTTAATTTTTTCACTAATAACTTTTCTGTCTACTCAGGGTTAGTAAACTTACTAGTTAGTATTCTCTCTACTTAGACATAGTTTTTTCACTATATCATAATAAACAGAATAATAATTAGTGAGTATACTAACCCTGAGTAGACAAAAAATTTACTAGTGAAAAAGTTAACTCGAATATATCATCTACCGATTATTTGGTCTGTAATCGAATCAACAGCACTTTTATTAATTTTTCGATTTTATTTTATTATTTATTTTAATCAAATATTTATTTCTTGCACTTTATTACTATTTACCTTTCCAAATTTCCACTTATTACAAATCGTATAACTTATAAAAAATGTCGCGCACTTTTAAGCATAAGTTTTCGACTAATTGCAATAGGTAAGCTGTGCATGTGGTCAAAGCAATCGCAAAAAACTAACGGTATTTTCCGTTAAGCTTAAATCGTTGCCAGGCAACGCAACTGGCGTACTTCTGCAGAACTGCGGGCTGGAAAAGGGACAACTGAATTCTCTCTACAGTACTTTGAGATAGAAAAGGGGTCAATTGACGTATTTTTGCAGAACTTTGGGATAGAAAGGGGGCAATTGACGTACCTCTGTAGTTCTGTGGTATAGAAAAGGGGACAATTGACGCATTCTTACTGTACTTGGGCACAGAAAAACAGCCACTAACTGTCGCAATCTCTGGTGACAAAGTATCAATTGTCTCCGACTGGGCTGCAGGGATACGCCATTGTTTGGGAATGTAATTTAGGTCGAGGCATCTTTGGTAAACCTTAATTGTGGGAAAAATGTAGAATTAAAAGCACAGGAACAACTGAGGCTGGAAATGCTTGCTGAAACTAAGCCATAACACTAGCCTTGGTTATAAGCAATTCAAATTTCCTTTCACGTTTGTTCCGCCTAATCGATAATTCACGTATGGTTTTAATCAATTCGTCCTCTAATAATCTATCAATTTCCTTTCAGATCAAAGACCAAATGTTGTTTGTATATGTAGTGCGCATGCCTTGGTTCTTTGATCTTTTAAAAAAAAGGAACGGTTTAAAGCTCTGACTGCTAATGCGAGCTTCCAGGGCCATTCGAATTTCCAGGGTTTTGTTACGAGATGGTAAGTTATCTTTCTGAATTGGGGCGTTACTTATCTCTGAACATCCCGGAAAGTGGGTTTCTATAGTTAATACCGTAGCTAGAATTTTCCTAAGCCTTGACGCCTCTGAGGTTTGTGGTCCTTTTTCACAAAAAATCTTCCAGCCTACCTACCTATGTGCTTTTCTTATTTGATTCTTGTATTCTTTGAGTGCCACTTTATAGTTCGTCCACGTATCTGCCTTTGCCTTCTTTTAATTCTTTGCGGCACAAATTTGTATTTTCTGAGATATGTTTTTTTTGTGTGTATTGCTAGTTCAGTGCTTGTTCAGTGCTAGTTATTTTAATTATGTATAAACTTTCAAATTAGGATAGATAGGGGGTTACTTTGAACGTGGTTACTATAGCTAACCACCGTGAAGAATACAGCTTATTGTAGTATAAAACAGAATTGCTCATTACTCATTATATTACATAACATACCATAATTATTCATATTTACTCTACGTAAACGTACTCGTTATGCATAATTTTAAAAAATAACTTACCCATAAAATAAAACAATTGCAAAACGGCTGAATAAAATTTCTCTCGTTTTCAATACTTATTTGTGATCCCCTATTTTCCATTAAGTAACTGTCCATAGGCACTATGCACAAGATTTTCTTAACACTTTTACGTAATAGTACAAATACTAATAGATGTCATCGTTTTGACAAACAAATAATTACGTGGTTATCTCTACTGACCATCATGAAGAAAAGAGTTGAATAACACAACAACAAATATAATTGCCGTATTCGACAATGAACTCCTCTAAAATATTTATCAATTTTAGAAATAAAATCGAGAATCAATAGGAAAAAAATGAGTTTTTTTTTAATAATTAGCCAACCGTTAATGTTAATAACTCTTACAACAATTAAGTTTATTTGATAATGATTTGTTATAGAAAAAAAAAAAATAACTATGTGTTATCAGAAATAGATCATAACAAAATTTATTTTTACATTTTTCTTTATACTTTCCTACAATGCTAATAAAAATCTAAACAAAAACGCGTTTTTTTGATCTGTAAACATTTGATGTTGGTTTTTTTCGTTGTTGGTGTTAGTGTTATAATTGTTTTGAATGTTTTGTTTTATTTATCTATGTATATATAAATGTAGCAATAATAAATAACGAACAAGAAAAAATATGCACACACACATAAATAATAAACAATAAACAATAAACAACAAACATAAAATAAATATCGACACAGCGGAAATACTGCGTTTGAATATGATTTGTATGTCAATTGAGCAAACATATTTATTTGTACAGCATACAAACAGGCAGACAGACATACTGACGAGCTGCCAAATAATTGATTGAATATTTGAATTAAGTTACTTACCACAGGTGTATCTATCGGTGGTGGTAGATTATTTAATAAATTTGATGATTGTATATCGACACGCACCGGTGGCGCTATGGTTGTTGGTGGGGCGGGTGTGGCAATCGGTACCAGAGTGCCCAGCTGCAAAAAAAAAAGTAATATACATTTTATTTTAGTGATGATAAATGTTCAATATGTATATTAATAGACATGTGTTGGTTTTGTTTCTAATAAGTTATTTAAATATACAAATAAATCCTAGGCATTACTTGTTCGAATGCAATACATTAATTTACAACAAAAAAAAAAAAAATCAAATCCAGAACTAATTCGAATGCGTTCTGTGGATCTCTGTAATAAATAAAGTTTGTACAAATTATTCGAGTTGCCATAATTCAGCACTTAATAAACGTTACACGCGCTATAATTCAAATCGTTTTGCTTCAACAGACAACAATCTCGACTAAATCTAAATAAAATGCTTTTGTATCGAGTGGATGTTGCGAATGATTGTATGTGTGTAAGTGTGTTAGTGTATTGGGCATAACTATATATTTGTGATTATCCAACATAAGCTTTCTAGTTGATGCATGTTTTTGTGTGCTTATATTTTGTATTGTAGCCAAAGTCTTATCTTAACGTATGATGATAAATTTTCACAAATTTCGTATAAATTCCTTGAAACTCACTTAAATGCTCGATTTGTTTGTTTGTGTGTGAGTGTCTTTGTGTGAGTGAGTGCATGTGTAGTGTACAAAGCCCTGCACCCGCAACTACACCCAAGCCAAACGCATAGCAACTAAATCATCAACATCAGTATCGTTCTCATCATAAACAGAATACGTAATTGTGTAAATGATAAATCGTTTTTCTGACATTCTTATGTTTTTCGACAAACTCACACACACACACACACATACCCACAAAAGCTGGAGAGCACGCACGCACACTTCTTCACAGATTGCGTTGTATAAAAATTTATCCAGGCTTGTTTAACAAATCTATGCATAGTTGATGTATGCATCTTAATGTCGGTCGTTGTTTAACACCAGGTCCGGCAGCAGTTAATGGTTTTTATTTTTTAAACACATTTTTGGGATTTTGTTTTCGAATTAAAGCACCTTTCTGGCGTATATCTTTTTGAGGTAGCTATTTTTGCCAAATGTTAGGAGTAAAAAAAAAACATTTGTTTCCGCATTAGTAGTTTTTACCATGAAATGAATATTTTAACTTGTCATGTTTATTGGCGGGTGTTTTTGCAGTTTTTACTCAAGATGTTACTGACAAGAGAGTTTAAAAATTAAGCTCTAAGATAATTAATAAGAATTACTTATTGGCCACCGCTTGTATTTGCACGAAAAATATTTTCAAAACAATCGGGAAAATAGCTTGGTCGTGGTTTAACTCGGTATTGTTTCATATATAAAAACTGTTCCACATTTTTCCTTGCTTATTTTGTATGGTGGATAATATAAAAAGCTCTCTTTAAAAGATTGTCATAATTCTTTTTGTCGCTAAGTTTACACAACTGTTTTGTATATTGACGCTGAATTTAAGCGTGATCTGTAGTTTAGTTCATTTACAGCATCGATAACAACATAGCAAACATAGCAAATATAGCCTCAAAAGAAGTTTACATGTATTTGTGCACCAAAAAATCAACCCTGAACGTAACTCTTGTTCCTCATCAGCCATCAAGATCTCAAAAAAATCACTTTGCATCGCCTGAAAATAATGCATCTGTTTGTTATGATATAAATACTTAAGTTGGGTTGGAATAAGATGTTTGCAACCGAAACTGCACGGTTAAAAATCTTGGACTAAATTTTAAACTTTTTTTAGATAACATATAGGACAACACAAAAAAAAGATTACTTTTTAATCCAAAAAAAGTTTAAAATTTTCTAATCCAAAAAAGATTATTTTTTAATCCGCAAAAAGTTAAAAAACGCAATATAAATATAAACTTACGATAAAAAACTTTTCAGACCAGTTCATGATTTGAACACACGTCCTATGATGTGCTGGTCTAGCACCTTATCCACTCGTCCAACTCAGTTGTTTAGAAAGTTATGCTTATTTTGAATCATTACTAAATGTCGGTGGAGAGTGCGCTATACTATCAACCCAGAGGTCCCTGGTTCGAATCCGGGTTCGGGCATGGTTCTTTTCACTTTCTTTGTTCTTTGCTACATTTAAGAATTAGGGAAAACTAAACATCCACACAACTTAATTGTGGGAAATGTGAAATTAAAGGCCAGGAAAAACTAAGGGCTGGAAATGCTTGCCGAGGTTAAGGCATAACACTAGCCTCGGAGAGGAGAGGCTAGTTTGGTGAGCAATTAATTTCACGTTTTGGAGCAGTCCATTGCCCGCCAAGATCATGCGATTTGACCCCACTATATTAAGGGTTCTCATCTAAGCATGTAAACATGTATTGCATTTAAACTTTTGATGAGCGATAAAGTGTAAATAGTGTAAATAGCGGCTGCGGCTACGACAACATTATGACTTTTTTAAATTTTAAACCTTTTAAAAACCTTCATTAACATAGAAAAATAAATAAAACGTGTTCATATTTACTCGAACTACTTTAAATATGTAATGATTAGCGCCAAAGGCGGTTAAAAGCAATTCAAACTGTCTTTCACGGTTGTGTCGCCTAATCAATAATTTACGTATGGTTCCAATCAATTCCTCTAAATAATCTATCCCTTTTCTTTCAGGTCAAAGACCAAACCATGTTTGTATAAGGCGCATGCCTTGGTTCTTTGATCTTTAAAAAAAAATTACGAATGCAAGTGAGCTTGCAGTAAGTAAGCAAGCAAGCAGAAACGTAAGTTTGAGACCCACAAAATTAAACTAAAATAGGGAATAAAAAGTAGTAATTTTTGGATTAAAAATTCCTTTAAACAAAAGTTTGGATTCAAAAGTAGTCCAAAATTTTTAACCGTGTGATTATCAAGTCTCTTTCTTTTGGTTTAAGAAAGGGTTATTTTGTTGCTATTTGTTTTTTCAGTGTAATTTTTGACACCTCACGCGTGATTTCTTACGTGTAAAAAAGCCAAAAATGCTCAATGAGGTTTGCCATTTTATAATCAATAGACTTACAAACAAACATTGCTTGCAAGTATTGAATTTTATTATCAAATTATTATCAGAGCTCGACTCTGTGAGAAATGTATTTTGCAAATTTCGTCCATTTTATGGTCGTCATTAACGACACACCGAACAGGCTATTACAGCTTTTGGGAAGAAATTTCGCACCAGTTTCACTTTATTGGACATAAATTAACCAACCCGCATGCGGAGAGTGTGTAACGAAGAGAATATTGCTGCTGTATCGGCCAGTATCAATGAAGATTGCGATATATAAATTCGTCGCCGTTGACAACAATTGGGCTTGTGTTATTCGACCACCTGGAAGATTTTACGTAAATACCTCGGAATGAAACCATACAAAATACAGCAAGTGCAAAAACTGAAACAGGATGACCTTCCATAACGTCGTTTGTTTGCTGAATGGGCCTTAGAAAAGTTGAAGATTTTTTATCGAAAAATGGTCTTCAGCGACGAAGCTAATTTTTGGCTCAATGGGTACGTCAGCAAACAGAATAACCAAATTTGGTATAAAGAGCAGCCAGAGGCAGTTCAAGAGTTAACAATGCACCCTGAAAAATGCACTGTTTGGTGGGTTTTGTAGATCGGTGGAATCATTGGACCGTACTTTTTCAAAAATAAAGAAAATCGCAACGTTACAGTTAATGGAGCAAGGTACCGTGCGATGATTTTCGACATTTTTTGCCAAAAATGGAAGAATTGAACTTGATTGACATGTGGTTTCAACAAGATAGTGCCCCATGCCTTACGGCACGCGATTCCATTTACTTATGGAGAGGCTAGTTTGGTGAGCAATTAATTTCACGTTTTGGAGCAGTCCATTGCCCGCCAAGATCATGCGATTTGACCCCACTATATTAAGGGTTCTCATCTAAGCATGTAAACATGTATTGCATTTAAACTTTTGATGAGCGATAAAGTGTAAATAGTGTAAATGGCGGCTGCGGCTACGACAACATTATGACTTTTTTAAATTTTAAACCTTTTAAAAACCTTCATTAACATAGAAAAATAAATAAAACGTGTTCATATTTACTCGAACTACTTTAAATATGTAATGATTAGCGCCATAGGCAACCCTCATTCACACACGTAGATTTATATGCTAGTTTACACTACAAAATAGGCTTGAAAATGGTGTAAACTCGCGCCCATACAAATTATGACAGATAGTTTACGAGCATATAAGTTCACAAGGCTTACAATGTTTACGGGTCAGTTACATGCTTAGATGAGAACCCTTATTATTTTTTGTGGGGATACGTGAAATTTCTCGTATACAGGGACAAGCCAGCAACAATTGCAGCCCTGGTAGACAATATTACAGCTGCTCTTAATGAGATACCAGCCGAAATGCTGGAAAAAAATGCCAAAATTGGAGCTCTCGGATGGACCACCTCAGGTGCAGCCGCGGGAAACATTTACATGAAATAAACTTTAAAAAATGAATGGCAGACATTAAAGTATCGCTACAAATAAATATTTTATTCACCATTGCAAACTTTCAGGTTGTTTTCGATTTTCAAAAATTAAACCCTTAAAAAATCACTCCTTAGTACAAGTATTTAAAAGTGCATGATTCCTAGGATTACTTTGAAAATTAGTCCAAGATTTTTTACCATGTATATATTTATTAATTTTTCGCTTGTGTTGTGTGTCAGTATCGAAATAATCGGACATTGAGGTAAAAATTTTCCGAAACTTTAAACTCAATCCATCGGTTAGTTTCGGAGTAATCGATTTTGTGGTATTGGAGATGTATGGGTGGTGGGTGACACGTTCTCATTTCCTATCCCGCACATACTTTTTATGGTGATTAATTTCTATAAAATTCATCGTTCTTCCTAATGTCAAGGTTTCAACTTTCATAAGTGGCAAAATTTCGTGTTTAAGGTGTTAAAGTTGTATGGGAGGTGCCACGAGCCGTTGCCTTTTACCACTTATAATGTGTGTGGGAATAAATTTTGAATAAAATTTCAATATCCTAGCTTTCATATGTGTCAAGTTATTAGGTTTTGTCAAATTTCGTTGTTAAGCGCCATCTATTGCAAAATTTTTGCACTATGTCCACAACAAGCAGCATTCTATACTGAAAGCCGAGTCTAGAGCTCTTACAGAGTAACATTTTTTAAGGCGAGCTTACATTTTCTGAGTTCGCTGATCATAAACAATTAAGTGGCTCATACATTAAGCGTGAGCGTTATTTTATTTAATAACTCTTTCGCTTTTTTCAAAATGTTATTAATAGATAATGAAGAAATTTTAGTTACACGAACTTTAAAATATTTGATATATAGTTCATTTTTATTCTCATAGTGCAACATCTTCTTTATTCAACGTATTATTTAAGAAATAAAAATAACTTAAGAAATAATGTACAGTTAAGATTCCCTATGATTCATGATGGAGTTTCAAATTAGGCATGTCATCGTAAAGATGTTTTCATAAAAGATAAAGTATTATAATATATAAATTTCTTCAAAAAAAGCTCAAAATCAATGATGAATCAAAATTTATGATTGATGGTCTTTGACTTAGTTAACCCCCTTTAAATAGATTGAAATAATAAAAACTTTCTCAGCAGCAAAATATTTTAAATACGATAGAGAAATTTTCAGTAAGTAATTAAGATACAGAGGCAATGTTGACACAATTTTATAGCAACCACACGCAATTGATAAAGTGCCAAGTCTGCAAGCTAGTAGTTATTTACAGAAAGTCCTTTCAATATTTGCGTTGTATCATCAAACAAAATCTTATAAATTTATAACAGTTTTGAATGAACATAATTAGAACTGTGATGAAATGTTCTTTATTAATAAATGACTTTCAAATAAACGAAATGTTAAATGCCAAGCTCCACCCACCCTTCTTCATCTCAAATCTTAGTAAACACTCTTTGTGTTCCCGTTCCTTACGTGCCCACCAAGCAAGATAATGTTAATGCCAGCAGGGTGGGGGAGCGCTGAGAGATGCGAGAAAAGCATGTTGAAGTTGCTGTAAACATGGCCAAGACCATTAGGTCTTAAATGTCATTAGTACTGAAATTTAAAAGATTGTAGCAGTAAAGCTACGACTACTACAAAATTCACTTCATTTTCTGCGTAAAACTCATTCCGCTCAATTCATTCAGAGATAATTAATCATAAATTTTTTATTCTTGCCTTTCTGGGTGTTGACTTGAAAGAATATTATATTTGGAAACACAAAAGGCAACAACACAAATGACCAAAAACAAACACTATCATATACACTTTAATACAGAACAGGACTAAATTTATGCATTAAAATATTAGAAAAAGAAAGGAAAAAATGAGAATAGAATCAACATAACGGAACACTAGATAATCAATGAAAATGGCAAAAAATAAAATAATACGTAAAAGTCGATCAACAAACAAAAAAATCCAAAAAAAAAAAAACTCACAACATCCTCCTGAACCAATATTCAACAACAGTATTTAGGCCATCAAAGCAGGGGAAAACATACATACTGGCAAATTGATGATTTGTTTGCTTGTTTTTTTTTTGTTTAATATGCATGCAAGGCACACAAACCCACAGCTACACTACAACTAGAAACATTTATATGTATTTAGTTGCATATCATAAAATCCTCAAATACATATATGCAATCTTTTATCAACATTGATTTTAGTTTTTTGTATTTTTGACTTTTATCAACACAAAAAAAAAACTAGAGTGAGAGAGAATGATATAAAATGATGAATAAATTTTGAATGCATGAAATATAAGCTGATTTTTATGTGTTCATCACACAAAAATATGTGTTTGTGTTGATCTTAAAAGGTTTTTGCATTGCCCCATTCTTTTTTTATATTTGGTAAACATTTAAAAGTTATTTTGAATTAGCATTTTAATTGTTGAAAGTAAAATGAGCCAAAAATAAGATGAGAACAGATCAACACTCGTAAAACTACGTTAAAAGACTTATTTACAAAAAGTAAAGCTTTTGGTTTAGTTGACCATGAAATACAGATTTCTTAACTGAATGTTATGGTTTAATTCGTTAAATCTAGGCTTTTATAAGAATTTATAAGAATTTAACCAATAGAAAGCAATTTGTACAAATTAGTGGGACAAGATTTAACATTTTTGCGTACAGCGGCCATATAACTTAATTTAGGTCTTGTACAGTCGTTGTTCCACATAAGTTTCGGACGCTAGGCTTTTGAATCATTTTTAGAAATATTTTGGCAAATGTTCGACCGCTGTTTGACCGCTAATAATTTAACTCGAGTTGAGACATCCAATGAACAACAATTAGCCATATGCATAGATACAGTGCCAAACTAAATTATTGACACAGTAAGGACTTTAAATTACATGATTGATTTAATGACCTTATTAACCGTGCCCTACGTTGAGAAAAACATCATAATTCCACTTTGAGTTGTAGATGAGGAATTGAAGTTTTTAAATATTTTGAAAAATTATTATAATTGCGATACTTTAGGGAAAGTGATTTCTGTTCACATTTAGCATAAAATAAAAACCATGTAGATTGGATCCCAAAACTAAACGGTTTTATATAATATATAAAAATTAAAAAAAACGTAGTTTCTACACCAACGTAGGACTACGGTTAAAGCGATTTTTAAGGTTCCAACTAAATTGAAATAAAAGATTAACTATTTAAAACTACTTTATTTTTCAATATAAGCCTAATATGTGCGCACGCTCCGACAAAAGACAAGGACGATCAAGGAAATTTTCTACGAGCGCCTTGAAAATGCTTACGAGCGCTGCCCCCGCCACGACGTAGAAATCGTGCTTGGTGACTTCAACGCTAAGGTGGGCAAGGAAAATATTTTTGGTCCAACAGTCGGAAAGTTCAGCCTCCACGACAACACCTCCGATAACGGAATGAGGCTGATTGACTTCGCCGCAGCACGAAACATGGTCGTAAGTAGCACTAGATTCAAGCATCTCAATATTCATAAAGCCACCTGGATGTCCCCTGATCAAAAAACAAAAAATCAAATGGATCACGTTTTGATCGACGGAAGGCACTCTTCCAGTGTATTGGATGTACGCACGATCCGTGGTGCAAACATTGACTCGGATCACTATCTTGTTGTAGCCAAGATCCGTACACGTCTGTGCGCAGCTAAGAATACACGCAACCCTACACAGAGAAAGCTAGACGTCGACAAGCTGCAATCGAAACAGACAGCCGATGCTTTCGCCACTCGACTCTCACTCCTGCTTCAAAGCACTCCTCCAATCGATGATATATGCGCGCAGTGGACACACATTTCCAACTCCATGCGTGCGGCTGCTGAAGAGGTGATTGGCTACCAACGCCCTCGCCGAAACCAGTGGTACGACCAGGAGTGTCGCGACGCCACTGCAGAGAAAGACGCCGCCTACAAAGCCACCCTGCAGTCGGTTGTAACGCGCTCTGCTAAGGAGCGATACAAAGAAAAGAGGAGGGAATAGAGACATATTTTCAGGCGGAAAAAAGAGAGGCAGAAAAGCAGAAAAGTATGGTGACAGGAATGAGTCCCGAAAATTTTTCGAAAAAATGAGACGCCTTGCCGATGGTTTTAAAACCGGGGCCTCTTCCTGCGAGGATGAAAACGGGAATCTAGTGACAGATGTCCAGTGTACACTGACGTTATGGAGGGAACACTTCTCTAAGCTCCTAAATGGCGACGCTGACAACAATCCCGCCAATAGAGATGATATTCCGGAAACCCCAATTGCGGATGACAGCGTCGAGGTTCCGCTGCCCGACTATGATGAAGTTCTGACAGCTATAGCTACACTCTAAATAATAATTGCAAACTTACTATCAATATCATACTAATTTTTTGTTGAAATTCCAACTAATATGTAATTTTACTTTTAATTTTATATTGATCTTTGAGTTTTTACCACTAAACACAATTCTTAGCAAAATTAAACAACAAATGTTGAACTTTGCTGCAATATCAATTGCAATGTTTTATATTACTACATAAATTGAATTAAAATTGAGCAGATATTTTCAGCACATGCTCATTCGAGTCGGCTTGTCAGTGAGTGAAGATCACTCTTTAAAAATTTTCTGGTTTTAATTAAAAAAGTTTAGTAAGAATACGTTTTTCGATAGAATTTTGTTAAGTGTTAAGTTGTTAACAGTTAAATTAAAAAACATGTTAATAAATAAATAAAGACCTTTAAAAAAAAAAAACAAAAAATGCCTGGGTTTCATTTGTCTACCTCTTTAGGATACTCATTGAGAAGAAAATCTGTATTCAAGTGTCTGTTCTGCGTTTTGGTATATCAAGTACAAATTTATTTGAGAATTATCATTAAAAAAAAATCAAAATATGATATATCTCTGCACTACCGCCAAAACTTTTAAGTTACAAGATATATTAAAATATGTTTTAATATATACATAAAAGGAATGTTTAAAAAAATTTTTTCGCTTGAATAACAGCAGAAATTTGTAAATACTACATTAATTGTATTAAAACTACGTAAAACTTGTTGAATTTTACTAACATAAGGGAAGTAATTTTAAAATAGTACTACATATATAATAGTTGCATTAAATAATTGATGTTTAATTTCGCTACAATATCAATATAATTGCTTTAATATTACTATATATTTTTATCAAAATTAAACACTATTTGTTGAATTTCACTACATATATAAACAAACAATATGTTGAATTAAATAAGAGTGCATAAGTTTACTACAGTTATGGTAGCTAACCTGTTGCCTACAACTATTGCAGTAAATTTCAACAAAAACTTTTTAGAGTGTAGGCTTAAAAATAACAAAGCCGCGGGAGCTGATGGCTTACCTGCTGAGCTGTTTAAGAACGGAGGCGAAGCTCTACTTAAATGCATTCACGAGCTTCTATGCAGAATATGGTCGGAAGAATGAATTCCGAACGATTGGAATCTCAGTGTGCTCTGCCCAATCCACAAGAAAGGCGATCCCACTATCTGTGCCAATTACCGTGGGATAAGCCTTCTTAATATCGCATATAAGGTCCTATCGAGCGTTTTATGTGAAAGATTGAAGCCCATTGTAAACAAACTGATGGGACCTTATCAGTGTGGCTTCAGACTTGGAAAGTCCACCATCGACCAGATTTTTACGCTACGACAAATATTGGAGAAGACTCAAGAAAAACAAGTCGACACCCACCATCTTTTTGTCGACTACAAAGCCGCCTTCGACAGCCCAATAAGGAAGCACTTGTACTCCACCATGTCTGAATTTGGTATTCCTGCAAAACTAATACGACTTTGCAGGATGACACTGAGCAACACCAGCAGCGCCGTTAAAATCGGGAAGGACCTCTCCCCACCATTTATTACCAAACAAGGTTTCAGACAAGGTGATTCCTTATCGTGCGACTTTTTCAACCTAATGATGGAAAAGATCATCCGAGCTGCTGATCTGAGACGTAGTGGCACAATATTCTACAAGAGTGTTATGCTGCTTGCGTATGCTGATGACCTAGATATCATTGGCCATAATACGCGCGAAGTCAGTGCAGCATTTTCCAGATTAGAAAGAGAGTCAAGTCGAATGGGTATGTGAGTGAATGCAGATAAGACGAAATACTTAGTGTCAACAAACAAACAGTCCCAGCGTCTTGGAACCCACGTTACCGTTGACAATACCTCTTTCGAGGTTGTGAAGAACTTCGTTTATCTGGGATCCAGCATTAATTCAACCAACGACATCAGCATTGAGATCAAACGAAGAATAACTCTTGCCAACAGGTGTTACTTTGGGCTCAGTAGGCAATTGAGAAGCAGAGCCCTCTCTCGACGAACGAAAATCACGCTCTATAAATCGCTCATCATGCCCGTCCTACTTTATGCATCACAAACCTGGACGCTGAGCAGTTTAGATGAAAAGACTTTAGGAGCATTCGAGAGAAAGATTCTTCGTAAGATCTACGGACCAATTTGCGTCAATGGCGAGTACCGAATACGGTGGAATGATGAACTGTATGAGCTGTACGCTGACATCGACATAGTCAAGCGCATTAAAATCGCTTGGTCATGTTCGGCGCATGAAAGACGATGCTCCAGTGAAGAAAACATTCGATTCGGTACCCAGCGGCGGTCAACGCAGAAGAGGACGACCGCATCTTGGATGGAAAGACCAAGTAGAGGACAACCTGACGAAGCTTGGAATTTCCAAGTGGCGCAAGCAAGCGAAAGACAGAAATGGCTGGCGCAAATTCTTAGATGAGGCCAAGACCGACATACGGTTGTAGCGCCAACTAAGTAAGTAAGTAGTATTTAAAACTACTTTGAAAACATTTTGTACACATAAAATCTGTTTTTGAAATACATTTTTCTTAAACATTTTTATTGCATTAAGCATAAAAGCTCTTACATCTACTTCGCTTGCATAAAGCTTGAACTTGATAATTCTTCTGTACGTCTTCTGTACGTGTTCTCAACAGGAACGGTATTTTTAACACCCACCGGTGTAGGACTGACTCCCTGCAACACCAATCATTGTAAGATTTCTATACAACATTTTAAGTGTGTACCAAATATAATACCGAATATTTGAAACTACTACGCCCAAAAATCAACAAAAATGCTATAAGCAGACTTAATCAAATGACTGCAAAAAATTTTAGAAAGTACATATTTACCCGTAGCTCACCATTTCTATTTTTATTATTTCTTCCAAAAAAGGTCTAAAATAGCTATTTACTTTACTCTAAAAAAGGAGGCCAAAAGTGTTTTGTTGTAAAAAAAAAATTATATTAAAATTTCCGAATAGCATTTTCTAGTCGTCAAAGTGCGCTCACTAAAAAAATTATATTTTGGAAACTAAAAGACATTTAAAAAAAGAGGAAAATTTAGGAATTAAAAGAAAATTATTTGTTTACAAAAATTTTGTAGAGTTTTTATATATCCATAATATTTTGGAAATGCTCAGAATTCGGAATACAAACGCGATTTTCATGCGTTTTAAATTTCATGCAGATTAGGCCAATCCTTCTATTTTTGTCCATCTTTCGAGATGGTCTCCGTCTACTGTGCGTCGGCTCAGGAGATATCCAGATTTAATAGAAAAAATTTTTTTAAAACTTTAAAGAATTACAAAAGTTTCAAAGTAAGGAAAGAGCTACTAAAAAAAATCTGTTCTTATTACAAATTAGGCGAACTACATGCTTTTGTGAAACAAGAAATCGGTATATTTTAGTCACTTCAAAAGTGTAACATGTCTGTCACACCGTATTATTTTAATTTTTTTTAAGAACTTTTGGTATTTATGCATACAATTAACATGTAAACCGTTCTTTCATTAAAATCCATACGGTTTAACTCTTTCAGATTCAGTTTTACATATATTATTTTATTAATAAAACAACTGCATTTTTAGTTTGATTAAGGTTTATTTATCATAAAAAAAAAGAAAAAAATAAATTTGCGCTTCAGGCTTTTGTAGAATAGGGTGGTTAGTTAAGTAACCACCGTGACGGTTGGCATAAAAAGTATTCAAGTAAAGTGTAGTATCCGCTGCCAAATTTTATAACAAAAAATTAATTCTGATGAAAATCGGAGAAACATGTATTATTTTTGCGTATGCAAAGAGGAACTTTGCAGGTTTTGCATTGCCATATAGTACGCACCGGATTCTTTTTGGTGCTGCGTTTTGCACATCTTCGTGATGTAGATCGCTCTGGCTGATGCATACTGCTTTTCAGACGCATTTCTCTTGGTACTGATGGTTTGTGTTTCTTTATTTGTACCGGTAGCGGAAAAGAGGGTTCCGAAGTTGAGCGCCTAGTGCTTGATTTGAGTTTTTTCGCCTGAATTGGAGCTAGGATCCCAATGTAAACAATTCTTCGAAAGTCTTTGGCACTGAGCTGATCAAGTTCTGGGTGGTGTATTTTCTGAAGCTCTTTATATGTAATATAAGAGTTTATGACGGCGCAGTTCAGAAAATGAAAAAAAATTCGATGCCACCATTTGCGGGATTTTCGGTCAATGGCATAAGTGCTTTTCAGCTGATCAAATTTATCAATATAGTTCATACATTTGTTATATTGTATGACAGCTTCAGGACAATTTATTTCATTTAGCTCTCCATTGCGTTCTCTGCTAGTAACAACACCTGCCTGAGTTGGATATATGTTATTGGTGAGAATAAAAACTGATCTTTTATCCTTCCATTTTAGAAAAGCCACATTCTCATCACTGACCCTGTAATCATGTTCTCCTCGTTTTAGATGTTTGTCCTCTTTCAGCTGTGGTAGAAATTTGCGATTTGAGTTGACAGTGCAACAGACCAATATATTGTCCTTATACAAGTCTACTTGCAAATGATAGCTATTGAAATAGTTATCAAAAAATACTTTATGATTTTTTGATTTCAAATTCATGCAAAATTTTCGAACAACTTTTCCTCCTAGATCAGTTTGTATCTTCTCACCATCCTTTCCAGTATATATTTCGAAATCTAAACAATATCCGGACTCAGCACACATCATCCAAACTTTATATCCCCTTTTGATTGGTTTCTTTGGCATATATTGTTTGATGGAATTTCTACCCTTGAACTTTATCATGCTCTCATCTATAGCCACTTTTTCTGGTGCGTGATAATTTTTATTAAAATTTATTTTTAGTGCATCTAGCATAGGTCTTATCTTATAAAGTTTGTCGTAATTATCATCTGTTTTTTTTGGCATTAGGACATTGTCATTCAAATGTAAATTATTCAGATGCCATCCAAAGCGGTTGAGTGACATAAAGGAAGATATGTATACGTCCTTTATATCAGGGGCAGAAGACCAGTAATCTTTATAGCTGGGCGATTTTTTTATACCCATCACTAAATTCAAAGCAAAAAATACTTCAATTTCTTCAGGTGTAGTGGGTGTAAAAGGTGCTCCTTTCTGCGTAGCATATAGATTTGTTTGAAAGCAGATTGTTTCAACTAAGTTTGCTGTCCAAAATAAACGAAATAATTTTGTTGGTGTTATATTCTCTTCTTCTACTATGTCATCTGGAACACCTCCGCCTCCTGTATATTCACACGGCTCTTCCATTCCGAAATTTTTTTTCCACTTTGGTTGCACTACTGCGGAGCTCGTAGTAGGTAACTGGTTAGCAGAAGTAGTAAACAAATTTGATAAAGGTATATCATCATCCCAGTCAAAATAATCATCAAGTTCTGGCTGCGGTCCTGAAGGTATATCACCGAGTACCGTCAGATCGGTTTCTTGGTCATGATTTCTTTCTTCGTCTGATTCGAAACTACACACACTTTCACCATCAGAAGGTATATCTTCAAACAAAATATCTACGATGTCTTGTTCATGGAGTATGCGCGGCATTCTAATTATATTGTATACACAACACAAAATTATGTGGGAAAACAGATTATTTAAAATGTACTATAGTCACAGTGGTTAGTAATCTAACCACCATATTACTTACGTTATTTTTTGTTTATTATGCTCTTTTTACATATATATGTTATCACAAAACAAATAAACAAGTACTAAATAACTAAACACCACTGATTTCGTTTAAAAATGAACACTCCATGCTTCTTTATTTCAATCACAACCGACCTGTTAAAAAATCAAGGGGATGCCCCGAGTTTAAATAAAGATATAAATATAACCAGTGCACCCTAGCGACAAAGTCTCGCAACAAATGATCAACGATGTCTTTAAAAATGTAATTGTTTAATAATTTGTCAATAGGTGGCACGAAAACAAGTTTTCAACAAGCAACAATAAGTGGTTAGATAACTTACCACCAAACCTGAAAGAGTTAAAAGAATTTTTTAACGTTTCTTATTATTATTTATTGAATCTTTCTCTTAGAAACTAACAATAATTCATCAAATCTTAACCTAAAAATAAATATATATAAATTCATAACCAGTGCTAGGAACAAATGTTTAGTTAGCAAATATAATATAATAATAATTTTAGTTTTTGTTAGTATTTGACAAATTATAAATCTTTATAGGTCTTGTATTGTATATGCTTCTTCGTTATAAATAGAGCGATTAATTAGAGCTGTGCTCACATTTGCGAGGCTAGACTGTCGTGGTCTAGCTCCAGCATATGCCTGGCGAGACGGGAGTGGTCTCGCTCTGGATAATCATGTTCTATTCTATTAGCTGTATATTTATATGTGAAAGGATTAGAGCATTGCTCACATATGTAAGGCGAGACGGACGGAGCCAAGCTCAGGATAATCATGTTTCATTTAAACGAAAATAACGATTTGTGTCTAGTATAACGGTAAGTCCAGTATTTTAAGGCGTTTGTACAAGCATTTTTGCCAAAAAATTCGGATGGTGTTGAAGTCGCTCTTTGTATTTTTGATTGAGTGCACTAAGACTGCTTTTAACTAAAGGAACATTAAAGTATTTGTGGATATTATCGTTCTTTACAAACCATGGTGCATTCGTAATTGTTCGTAGAATTGTCTATTGTGAACGCTGTATTAGCTCAACATAAGAAGAACTAACTTTTCCCTAAAGCTGTGCTCCGTGCGTCCAAATTGGTTTAATTACGATATTGTATGGCAACACTTTATGGTCCAATTGAAGCATTGAACACCTGTAAAGTAGCCAGTTAAACTTAAGAGCCTTAAGCTTAATTTGAGTTTTCTTGGATTCAATATGCTTTCGCCAGGTTAACCGTCTGCATCCAAAAAATATTTAGGATAAAATAACGAATAAAATCTTTGTAGAAATACAAAAAGAGAATATTCGTAGATTGTACAAATGTTTTATACAAACGTTTGTAGTGTTGGCCGCATAAAAAATGTTTGAATTCGTTACTTTGCACATTGTATAAACGCTTTGTAAAAATCTATAAGGAATAAATTTGTGAACTGAACGAAAATTTGTTTATTTGTTCGTATTTTTTGTTGATGAAACGAATGCATTTGTAAAATATACAAATTTTTCATGAATTAAATTGTGAGCCTTAGAACAAGTAAGTTTTTAAGAAGGCAACAACAACAACAACAACAACTCTTTAAAGAGTCAATCACTTAGCTGACTCGACAGTTTGTTTTGGAAATCGCTTCATTTTCCTCTTCAGTATTCTTTGAGTGATTAAGCTGTGATCAACTCACTGTTTAAACTAGTATATGATTGCGCAGATTTTAGAATTCATTCTCCTGAATTGTATGGCTGCTAATCATATGAAGCAGTAGGCTATTTATAGATCACCGCCATCAACTCTACCAAGGCTGCCATCTGTTCTAGTTGCTTCTTTATTTATTTCAATATTCATGGGTGTTCGATAGTTTGTCAAAATGAACCATAGAAATGAAACTTACTTAAATGAAAAACTTACTTGATCTAAAGCTCACAATTTAATTCATATAATAATTTTATAGATCCTAAAACTAATTAACAAATTTTTTTTTGTACAATGTACGAACGGTCAATTGTATTATTCACAAAATTGTTCGTAGGCTGAAAAGACCAAACAGCTTTGTAGAATATAATAATTGTTTTGTACATAATACGAAGCTTTTGAAGCGAAGCTTTTTACGCCTTGTTTTGTTATTTGCTTGAGTGAAATCTGAAAAACGACACTTTTTCCATACTCCTCTTTCTTATAATTGTTGTTGTTTTTTTACTTGCGTCTATTACAACAAGAATATATAAAATTAAAAATATTTTTTTTTTTAAAAGCAAGCAGTGCGAATCGAACTCGCACTCTCTGGATCGAGAGTTCTACACACTAACCACTACACCAAAACACCTCTTATCAATATTGATGTTATTCATTCAATATTAAGTATTAACTGAAGCTATGTTGCAGTAGATGACAGGAATTTATTAAAGAGATTGTGAATTAGCTATCCTACATATTCTATTATGAATGCGTGAAGCTATAATGCAGCAGATCACAATTATCGATCAAAAAATACTACGTTTCTATAGCGAGTTAAGTCGGAGTTGACTCGGGATTAACTTACCATGGAAACGCGAGTTGAGTTGAATTTCGTCAAATCCACAAAACTCCACGAAACTTCTTAGATTTAACTAATAAGATTGGATGCGTTCAGAATATGAAACAGTTGGTCAACTGTTGAACGAGGTTTTATTGATTGTTTGTTATTTTATTTTATTTCTGTCAATGCGCTGACATAAAATGTAACAAACCATTCAGCAGGCACACAAAGTAGCGGAAACTAATACTGATTAAAGACTCAACATTTTTAGTAAATTTTGTACCTTCTGAACGCACACATTTATACTAAGAAAAAATGGCGAATAGAATGGCCGAAGTCCAATTCAATTCAATGGCCGCATTCCTGCCGAAAAAGTGCTCAGGTAGCGAAGTAGCATATAGTGATACTTTCTGCTGAATGGGTTTTTTTTAATTTTATTGGTAAATTATATGTAACAAAGTTTTTACATTTTACTCTAAACTTTCTACCACATAGGTATGATTCTAGATTTTTATGGCAGTAAACAGGTAACAAAAGTTTCATTTTGTGTATCAAACCTTCATGCAGACCTTATCAAATGCCTGAGCAACATCTTAGAAAATCGCAGAACAGTATTTTTTGTTTCTTCAAAGGCTTTCCTTATTTCATTTGTAATACGGTGCACTTGCTCTATAGTACCATGCTTCTTTTGAAAGCCAAATTGGTAGCTTGGTAAATTTCTTTTTTGTTCCATATGTGGCTGTAACTTTGTTAGCAGTAGCTTTTAAAATAGTTTTGAAAGTATAGAAAGCAAACTTTTAGGTCTGTAAGAGGATGTTTGGGTTGGGGCCTTTTCCAGGTTTGGGAATCATAGTTATCTGTGAAACTTTCCAAGACATAGGGAAATGACCAATTCTCAATATTGCATTATATATATGTAATAATATTTTTATAGCAATCCTTGGAGACTCCATGCAGCTTTCTTAGTATTAAGTTGTATTTTAGTAATTCCGTCAATATCCTTGATTTTCACTTTTAGTGGACTTTCCCTCGCTTGAGTAAGATAGTTAGTAATCTCAAAATTGTTACTGGTTGGATTTGGCTGAAATACAGATTTTAAGTGCTCAGCAAAGGCAAATGGTTTTTCTTCATCACTCCTCGCCCATCTCCCAGTTCTTACTAGTAAGGGCGCTTCACATTCTTTTGGAATTTTTATGTTTTTGTTTGCCTTCCATAAGGAATAATTGGTTGCTTCTGTTGGAGTAAACTTTTGTGGAAATAGCTATAAATTTTGTTCTAACTCAGAATTTAGTAATGTTTTTAGTCGCCTGACAGCTGAAAGGAGTTTTTGCTTAGCTTGAGGCGATATTCTTTGCTCACATTCTCTTCTTAGAGTTCGGTTTTTTTAAGAATTTCTTCAATTTCTATTGAGGTCCTCCTTCGACTCTGTGCTTGAGTTGCTTTATTTAAAGGAGTTGCATATTCAGCCACTTAGATTAGTGTATTACTAAAGCTATCAATGGCTGAGTCAATCTCATCTCCACTTTTTAGTGAGGGTTTGAGCTCTAAATGACTACTTATGTATTGCCGGTACTTCAGCCAGTTTGTTTGTTTTTGAAGTTAGTCCCATGATTTTGGGATTGATTGAACTTAGTTATGCAGATTTTTTATCACCAGGGAAATATCAGAAGATAAATCAAAGCTAGCTTCCACTGTTATTGATTGTCGATCAATGTTCTAACATATTGCAAAATTCATGAGATCAGGTATCTTTTGTGGGTCAGAAGGCCAGTAAGTTGGCTGACCCGAAGATATAAAATCTAAATTATTTCTTCTATTTATTCCCTCCAGGAAAAATTGGAAGGCTTCCATCCATATGTGATTAAGAAACATTCCCCACCGTATCTTTCGGAAGCTTAAGGTTAGTTTTGTATTTATGTTGTTTCCAAACCACTCTTTTAAGAATGCATATGGAAACTTTTACTTATTGTCAAGCAACGACAACAGAAAATATTAATATCAATGTTTCCTAACCGCTTATTATATAATTCGGTAGTCTAGTAGTAGTGCGTTTAACTGTTGCTCAAGGGTCCCGGGTTCGAATCCTGGCCGGGCATTTTCATAACAAGGGAGAGCAATGTTTCCACATTAATTTTTAACACAGCGGAGAGGAATGTTTCCCTTTAATGATATTCTATGTAAAAAAAGAAATGTAGTGCCCATCGGAAGGTAATGCTTCTTACATTCAATGGAATGTTTCCTGTTTATATCCGGAGGAAATTTCTATTTCCATTTCCTGGAAGACTAAGATAGCAAAATGTTTATTTTCCTTTGGGGTTTGCTAATCGCGAACCTCAAAATTTATGTTTTGCATTGTAGTCACCTACTGCTATGCATTTTTTCCCAAGTGTACTAAAAAACTCAATAAATTGCAAGTTTGACACACGATAGTTTTTTGGGAAATAAACTGCGCTCAGAGTGATATTTTCGGACATGCATTGCAGAGATATAAATGTTGCTTGTAAGTAGTCTTTAGCAAACTCCTCTAAAGGATAGTGTTTTAATCAATTTTTTTATCAATATTCCTGTTCCCCCTCGTGCTTTTCCACCAGGGTTTTATAGAAATTAAATCCTTCGATTAAGAAATTACTCTTATTTGTTAAGCGAGATTCGGATATGCGGAGCATGATATCAATATCACTGGCAGTTAGAAAACTTTTAATTTCAAGCTTATGTTGGCTGATGACATTAGCGTTCCAGTGACAAATTCTAACTGAATTCAATTTTTTGAAGAAAGAACTTATAAAAGTTGATTTGAGATTTGATCAACTCTTGCATCATTCTTTTCAATTTCCTAATAAATTGAGTCATGCAACATGCTAAGTCATATATCATGCGATGCATTGTTTGAAGCATCGCTTGTACTTGATTTTACAGCATCGGCGTACGATACTGTCGGTGGTAATGAACTATTTTTCACAGCATTTGCATACCTTAAATTTGAAGAGACTATGGTGGTAGTGGGTTCTCTGTGAAATTCATTTGAATTAGAAGGAACTGCTCGCCTCTGAACTACTGTTAGTGGTTGGGCAAGTTCAGATTTTATATTGGCGTAAATAGGACAGTCTCTGTAGTTAGCAGTGTGATTTTTACTACAGTCACTAAATTTCTTGTCCTGGCTGTTTGTTTTCTGTAGTGTTCAATCTATGAACGATAAGAAGAAATGAACTTTAAGAAAATTACACTCTTATTTTTTTAAGACAATTTACCATTTTATTAGCAACAAAATTTTTAACTGCGTCTGGTACAAATTGGATGTGTCACTATGACGATTACATTTACCTAAGTGTTAGGAGAATACAAAAAAACAAACGTCATTCAACTGGCCTTCCAACATAATAAATATCACTAACCATTATGACCATGATGGATTGCTATTATAGAAAAATATATGGAATCTCAACCCCTATATAAATAGTAAAAACTTTTTATTCGTAGACCCCTTTTACACTGACGACATGTCTTGACGATGTATTTCAAGTCTTGAGTCTTGACGACTTGAAATACATTTTTTGAACGTTGACGAAAGCTTTTTCACTTGGCAAGAATTGAATTCAATACATATTCAATCTATAAAACAAAAGCAAGAAAAAAAAAACAATTCTTTCTCTTCAAAATCACTTATAATGAATTCTTAAATGTTATATTTCAAAAATATTGAAATAATAACAATAATAACCCAGCAGGGATGCGAGTGCTTCATTAGCGCATCTGAAGCGCTCCAAAAAAATAGTAAAGCGCTTCATTTTCCTTGTATGTAGCGCATTTTTTAACATAGTCATGTAATCAGATGTATGCGGTCCGCTCCTGCTGTAGAAAATATGAAATCGTAGCAAGAGCCGAGTGCTTTGTTCTGCTTGTATTTGATATAAAAATGTAGCAAGAACCGAGCACTTTGTTCTCCTTGTAGTTGAAAGAAAAATGTAGCGAGAACCGAGGGCTTTGTTTCCTTTATAATTCATATCGTCGGCCTTATTCTTATACGACGTAAATCAAAAATAGCTATTGTTCATGAGGCATACGATAATGTATTGTTTCAAACGTTCTACCTACCTTTTTTCATACAAACATTAAAAACTAAAAAAAGACATAGATGTAGTTTTGACCAATCTAACTAAAACTCTAATAAACTTTACTTTGCCCAATTTTGACATACATCCTATTAGAAACAATATAAAAAGGTATGGATTTTTATGCATTTTATTTGATTTTTCATTTGATGAAGGAAAAACAGAAAACATAATTTTAAAACGATTTGATGAATTTTTACAGTTTTTAAAACTAATTTTTTTGACATTAAAATCTAATACTTTTTTCAAGTGCAACGTTATTGTTACGGAAAGTGCTACAAATATAGCGCTATACAAACCGCACTATTTGTAAGGAGAATGAAGCGCTCTTTACGTGCATACAAGTAATGCGTATTGAAATTTTTTTGCTGGGAAAGCATAAAATATTCTATACTATAACAAAATATTCTTCTTCGAAACGACAACCGTATACCTATACGGAAACAAAAAACAAAACTAAAAACAATAACAAAAGGAACACAAAACAATTTACGGTTCAGCTTAAGTGTTCCCTTTCCCTTTTGCCACCGCAATCTCAAAACGATTTGCCTACAAACTCTGAAAATTAATTTTAAGTATTGACCAATGGTGAAGGGGTCAATACTTAACAATAGAAATTAGTTCAAAGTTTTTTCAACAGCTGAAATAATAATGATTAGCACAGTCTCTTTTGGAATAATCGTTGTTTTGTATTTTTTACTTAACGTTAATGAAGGGATAATGTTTCCAATAAAAATATTGTGCTTTAATAACAATTTATACCTCCAAATAAGAGAATATTCTTTTCAAATTAAAAGGGCAAAATCAAGTGAAAGTCGCTTCGATCTTGCAAAATTCTTTATACCCATACAATATCCATCTTTCGCCACGGTTTTTTTTAGCAACTATTTTATAATGTAAGGCATTCAATTCAATAAAACATTTCTTTAAACTTCTCAAAAACGCAAGATATTTTGAGCTGGGGAAAAGCACTTCAACGTTATGCAGCATTAATTTATTGAATTCAACTACACACCAAGCAGTTTCTGGCATTCATAGAAGAGCTTACGCATCGCTGCCATCCCAACCCTCTCATATGGAATTTCAATTTTCTTTTCTACTAAATGTCAATCGAACAAACGATCCACTGAAGTATTTTATGTCCACATATAACAATTCATTGGGCCTTGCATGAATGAATGGGATTTGTAACGAATTTAATAACAATTTGTCTTAACTGGCAGAATTGAGGGTGGTATTGGTTTGTTAGAGGGATAGCGGGTAATATTTATAACCAAGTCAATGCTGAAGCTTCATATAGTCTAGCCATCTATAGAAGCAGCTAGCTAGCTTAATAGTGGAACACTAACAACAACAAAAACTGACTCTGTTCCGTACGCAGATTCACTTAAATATGTATTAGTTTAAGAAAGAACATGGAGTTGTGGTTGTTGTTGATGTGGCCGTTTATGCCATTGATTGGGTTTTTTATTTCATTTTTCATGCATATAACTCTAATTTGACCCAATTACGTGAAGAATGTATTGAATAAAGATTTTTTTATCATGGTTATTTTTGTTGTTTCTTAAACCTCAGCTTCAGTTACGGTAGCCGCTGCACTCGCAGTCGCAGTCGCCAGGCAACACTCACTAAAGTGAAATCGATTATCCTGTCGCACATAAAAATACACATACATACTCTAACACATTTACCGGGGCACGAGCACACGTAAGCTCTCATTCTTGCCAGCTAGTTAACTTTGCTCAAGGACCTGGCAAAACTTTAACGTTTTCTGAGCAACAAACCAGCTACTAGGTCATTATTTCATTCGGCTAAGGATAGATGTCTATTTAGTCATTCCACGTCCCAAGCAGCGGTTAAACTTTACCAAGTTTTGTGCCGTGGTTGGGTTAAGTTTTTTTGTACGGTTTTTCTTTGGACTTACTTTGCAGCCAGGTTTATTTGCCTTATCTTGGTTTTGGTTAACGTCGTTGGATTTATCAAGTCACGACTATTTAAACAAATCATTAAGGACATTGGATGATGGAGAAAGTTATGCCAAAGGATAATCTGTAATGGCAGATTATCTGTGTTACATATTATAATAAATTATGTATTGTATTGTGTATATTATTTATGTATTTTGCAATAAAAATATATGTTCCATCTATAAATTCCATTTCATTTATGAAAATAATATAAGATTTAAGATTTAAGAAGTAAAATTTAAGATTTAAAATTTAGAATTTAAGATTTATGATTTTAGATTTAAGATTTAAGATTTAAGATTTAAGATTTAAGATTTAAGATTTAAGATTTAAGATTTAAGATTTAAGATTTAAGATTTAAGATTTAAGATTTAAGATTTAAGATTTAAGATTTAAGATTTAAGATTTAAGATTTAAGATTTAAGATTTAAGATTTAAGATTTAAGATTTAAGATTTAAGATTTAAGATTTAAGATTTAAGATTTAAGATTTAAGATTTAAGATTTAAGATTTAAGATTTAAGATTTAAGATTTAAGATTTAAGATTTAAGATTTAAGATTTAAGATTTAAGATTTCAGATTTAAGATTTAAGTTTTAAGATATGAGATCTAAGATTTAAGATTTAAGATTTAAGATTTAAGATTTAAGATTTAAGATTTAAGATTTAAGATTTAAGATTTAAGATTTAGGATTTAAGATTTAAGATTTAAGATTTAAGATTTAAGATTGAAGATTTAAGATTTAAGATTTAATATTTAAGATTTAAGATTTAAGATTTAAGTTTTAAGTTTTAAGTTTTAAGTTTTAAGTTTTAAGTTTTAAGTTTTAAGTTTTAAGTTTTAAGTTTTAAGTTTTAAGTTTTAAGTTTTAAGTTTTAAGTTTTAAGTTTTAAGTTTTAAGTTTTAAGTTTTAAGTTTTAAGTTTTAAGTTTTAAGTTTTAAGTTTTAAGTTTTAAGTTTTAAGTTTTAAGTTTTAAGTTTTAAGTTTTAAGTTTTAAGTTTTAAGTTTTAAGTTTTAAGTTTTAAGTTTTAAGTTTTAAGTTTTAAGTTTTAAGTTTTAAGTTTTAAGTTTTAAGTTTTAAGTTTTAAGTTTTAAGTTTTAAGTTTTAAGTTTTAAGTTTTAAGTTTTAAGTTTTAAGTTTTAAGTTTTAAGTTTTAAGTTTTAAGTTTTAAGTTTTAAGTTTTAAGTTTTAAGTTTTAAGTTTTAAGTTTTAAGTTTTAAGTTTTAAGTTTTAAGTTTTAAGTTTTAAGTTTTAAGTTTTAAGTTTTAAGTTTTAAGTTTTAAGTTTTAAGTTTTAAGTTTTAAGTTTTAAGTTTTAAGTTTTAAGTTTTAAGTTTTAAGTTTTAAGTTTTAAGTTTTAAGTTTTAAGTTTTAAGTTTTAAGTTTTAAGTTTTAAGATTTAAGATTTAAGATTTAAGATTTAAGATTTAAAATTTAAGATTTAAGATTTTAGAAATAAGATTTAAAATTTAAGATTTAATATTTAAGATTTCAGACATAGGATTTAAGATTTAAGATTTTTAAGATTTAAGATTAAAGACTAAAGATATAAGATATAAGATTTAAGATTTAAGATTTAAGATTTAAGATTTAAGATTTAAGATTTAAGATTTCAGATTTAATATTTAATATTTAATATTTTAGATTTAAGATTTAAGATTTAAGATTTAAGATTTAAGTTTTAAGTTTTAAGTTTTAAGATTTAAGATTTAAAATTTAAGATTTAAGATTTAAGATTTAAGATTTAAGATTTAAGATTTAAGATTTAAGATTTAAGATTTAAGATTTAAGATTTTAGATTTAAGATTTAAAATTTAAGAGTTAATATTTAAGATTTAAGACATAGGATTTAAGATTTTTAAGATTTAAGATTTAAGATTTAAGTTTTACGTTTTAAGATTTAAGATTTAAAATTTAAGATTTAAGATTTAAGATTTAAGAGTTAAGATTTAAGATTTAAGATTTAAGATTTAAGATTTAAGATTTAAGATTTAAGATTTAAGATTTTAGATTTAAGATTTAAAATTTAAGAGTTAATATTTAAGATTTAAGACATAGGATTTAGGATTTTTAAGATTTAAGATTTAAGATTTAAGATTTAAGATTTCAGATTTCAGATTTAATATTTAATATTTAATATTTAATATTTAATATTTAAGATTTAAGATTTAAGATTTAAGATTTAAGATTTAAGATTTAAGATTTAAGATTTAAGATTTAAGATTTAGGATTTAAGATTTAAGATTTAAGATCTAAGATTTAATATTTTAAATTTAAGGTTTAAGATTTTATAAGTAAATTTTAGAGATCTAGAGAACTATTTTCGTTTGCGTAATGTACATCATTCTTTTTTACCAAATCTTTAAAGGCCTTGCTTATCTCTAGGAAGTTTGCTTATCTCTAGGAAGTTTGCTTATCTATATCCCGAATTGCCTTCAATCAGTGTCCTAAGCAAACAGATGAGCTGTAAAATGTTTTGTTCTTTGTTATAATAACTGTGTAACAAAGCTAACGTTTTTGGTTGTTGCCTGTTGACTTTGATGGCATGTCGGTAACCCTTTTGGAAGCATATTATTTCTGACATAGACTAAAAAGTTTGTTTCAGTTCCGTCTTGCCTTTTGTTTGGGCAACAAATTGTTCGTGACTTTGTTTTAATTATCCCGATTATTTCCGACTTAATATTTATACTTAGTTGTGCGGATTGAATAAAGTTATGTTCTGCTTATCGAGCGAGTTCATTCGCTGCCATCCACCCAAATGTTTATCAGAGCCTACGCTACTGGTTCGAGTTTGTTTATTATTTATGAAGCACGTTAACCTAATTTAAAGTGAAACGTATTCCGCCCAGCCGCTACTTTGGCATAACTGCTAATTTTCATCGTTCTTGGTTCGTTGTCTTTTCTTTGCCGTTGGTTTCATTGATGCTCTCGATGCGCGCTCGATGGATTGGAACCTTAACGGCTGGTCGAGCATTTGTGAAAGTTTTGCTGCGCTTTCAAATACCGTGAAGCTTCGTTGCCGCGTGTAGCTATGACTTCAAAAGATGACAAAAGTTTTTAATTACCTTTTTTACAGTTTTGAAAGTTCTCTTAAGCGTGCACGGAGTGAAATCCAATAAGCTCATTTGTATAAGAAATGCTCTTAAAGCTAGCACTTGCAGTGCACTTTAATATTTTAAATTATTTGTTTTAATCAGATTGACTACATAAGGTTCATGACCTCTCACCGGACTGGTAAATTTACGAAATATGCATTGGTGTAGTATTTTGTGAAAGGAATTTAAAATTATCTTTTTATTAAATCAATGGAAATTTTATTGATGAGTGACTTTAAAACTGTAGCAAATCTATTAAAATTTTCTGTAAGATTTACTTAGAATGCAATTTCAAGATCTTTTACTTTTTTCTCGACTCGAAAAACTGTCGACTGAATTAACGAATATATGAAGAATATATGTATTCTATTCTTAAAAAAAGATTTTAAGTCTAATCTTAAAAATGGACTATATCTAAAAGTTTTTGTTTACAATTTCTTGAATGCTTTGAGCAAAAGAAATAGTATTCACGTTGTTTTTTTTTTTCTTTTTTATTTACCAGCGTTGGTAATTTTTTACGAAGAAGGTAAGCTGACTATGAAAGAATGTGTACACATTTTGGAGAAATATCTGAAGGCCATAAAAACTTGTGAAAGCATTTTAAAAGATGAAGTGATATTTCCTTTTCATAACTTTTGATATGTTTCAAATGTATGAACTTGCTTTTTATGGTTTTATTACTATGAGTATTTTTCAGGGCGGAGTTATTTATATTTGTAAAAATTTTGTCACTAAGGGCCAGATTTATGCCCAATTCGAAGCAAAAATTCCACTTCATTCTAGACGTACGAGTATTTTTGAGGAGCCTCATTTTTTTAATTTAGATGTAATTCCGTTGAAATTTTAACTTTTTCTCACAAAAAAATATATTCTTATTGTTTTTGCTACAGCAGTTAATTTTAAATATTAAATTTTTAATTGTTGACTATAATTGGCATTTTATCTTTATATATAAATTCTTCTGTACATGGCTTTGTCACTGAACTTCTCCTAACCAGTTTAGATGAAATTTGTGTGTGTATGTGGCTGGGTCTGTAGATAGTTTTGATTTTTTTTAAGTTTGACCCATTAGGTGGCGCTCTTGTTGCTGTGGCAGTGTTTAAAGGAGTATTTGAGAGTATAACTCAGAAACGAATTGAGAAATTGTCATGTTTCTTTTACAATACCGTTACTATTTATGCAATCAAAATTACAAAAATACAAAATGAATAAAAATAAAACCCTAATTTTTACGATAGTTTTTCTATCTTATAAAACGTTTTTAAATTTTTACGATAGAAACTTTAAATCAACCCTACATTTATGCATACCATATGAAAGAACATTAAAAAGCCATTTTTGGTTTTGAATATTTTTTCAACAACAAATATTTTAACCTAATTTTTTTTGCGAAATAAAGAAAATCGTTAATGCTTTTTTCGAAAAATTATAGAAGTTAGAAGGGAAACTAAAATGAAAGAGATTCAAACAAAATTAGACGGACTATTAATCAAAATTTAAAAAAAAAATGAATGCAATCCTTTGTAATATGACCGAGTTATTTACTTTCGAGAAAAATTAACACTTTAATTTTTTAATTGTTATTTTTTTTATTTTACCAAAAATTGAAACAAAAAATTTTTGGTGAAATAAAAAAAAAATCAATCAAAAATGAAAGTTCTGGCTTTGAAAGTAATTAAAGTTTTTGTGGCGTCAATTTCTTGGAAATTTTAAGCAACTGGCATGTTCCTATTCAAAACGAAATTTTTTTAATAAAAGACATCTAAACCAAGAATGTTACTTACCACAAAGGTATGTAATTACCACATTGCAATAACATAACAGTTCAGGAATTTATTAAACACATACCAAGGAAGGTTTCAACATTCAAAAGGGGGCTTGTCACCTTCCATACAGCCGAAATATTTGATATCGAACGGCTTTGGAATTATATGTTCCACTGCCTCGGAACTCGGAATTCGAACACAATTTACACATGACGTTTCACTGATAACATTTTTGGGCTTTGGACAAGGGCGCGTGTCACTTCCCTTGCAACCGAAATTTGCGATATCGAATAGCTTTAGTGTTTGGAATTTGGTATTCGACCACAATTCACACGTTCTGTTTCACTGATAACATTTTATGGGTGTTGGACAAGGGGTCGTTGCATCAATGCGCCGGGTTTCCACTAGTGAGATTTAAAATACTAATAATTTCCTAAATAAAATTCATTATTCAATAAAAATGTGGTAATATTTTTAAGGTTGCATGGACAAAATTTAATAATAAATAATACCTTACATACTGTGTATGGAGTTTTGAGAGTATACTTTCGCTTAGTTGTTTCTGAAGATCCGTTGAGGACTGCAGAACTCATACTACAAATAATGGACAAACCAGCCACAAAACTATTCCTTAAATTTATATCTTAAAGCCGATATTTTTTTAAACACCGATTTAATTTCATTGACGTTAATAAGCAAGATCTCGATTATGAGTAGAACCTAAATTCTTCTTTAGAACCCAAATCAAATCAAATTTGAAAAAATTTAAGGTTAAAACAAAAACAGCAAAATTAAAAAAAAACCTTCTTTTTATGACCCTTCTGTGCAGAAAAACATTCGAAATCCCTCTTTCAAATCCACGAAAATAAAATTTGAACATTTATGATTTATAAATAATATCGTTGAAACATTACATGTTTCAGTTAGGCACTCATTTGGGGTAGAAAGACCAGGTATTATTTTGGAGAAGTACTTTTTTGGAAAAAATACCTTGAGCACCTCAAACCTTTTTCAGAAAATCTAAAAAAAATGCTCAACATTTTTTTTCTCACGAACATTCGAATTCCGCTGCCCAAAATTTTGACAGCAAAAAAAACAGTTAACGCTCTAATACACGATTAGAAATCCTGTACTAAAATTACAACTATTCTGTACTACATTAAGTCAACACCAGCTTTGGTTACAAATCAAGTATTTGCAAAATACTAAAAATATTATTAATACAGCTTTGATATAAAATTTAGTACAAGCTTAGATTAAAATACTACAAAAAAAAATATCAAACACCGCGAATTCGAACGCACGATATTCAGTTTGTATACTCATTGCTCTAACAACCGGGCTATTGGCCTATACATAAAAAGCGCGTTCAACAAACATATGAACCGAGTTGCTTAATATTGAATAGCAGCATTGCCAGGTTAACTTTTACGGGTCTTGATTCAAATTTAGTATCCAAATGTACTAGAATTTAGTATAAATTGTATTAAAAACAAAAAGTAATACAGAATTTTACTTAAATTTAAACCAAAAAGGTTGAAATTGAAACCAGAAAGATAAAATTAAAATCAAAAAGCTAAAATAGACGCTGTAATATTTATTGTGGTTGAAATTCTAGTACAGAAGAGGTTAAATTATGAGTTCGTATTTGCAAAGCTTAAATTTTAAGCTGCAAGGTTTAAAAAATTCAGTTATATTTTAGTGGGACTAAAATTTTGTCCAAAATTTTTAACCTTGTGGATATATTTATGTGTCCTTATTTGAAAAGAGAAATGTCATTACTAAGCTGATTTTTATGCAAAAACATATGCAAGAAATCTGCAAAATATATGCAGATTATATGCAAAATATATGCAAGATATATGCAAAAATTGTAATAAACAAAAACGAAATAATTAGGTTTTACTGCTCATTACGGACTTTGTGTGAGTTTTTTTCTAAATTATTGTATAAACTAGTGTGACCAACTGTATACGAGGGGCGAGCGACCGAACGAATGAATGCAATTTTGAATTTTTGGTGTTTTGTAATCACAGGTCGTCGAACTCGGGATGTAAAGATTAAGAGTTGACAGCGTATTGTACTGAGCAACTTCTGCCAATGTTTGTAATGCATATGTATAAAAAATTTTGATATGAAATAAAACTAATTTTGTAACAACTACAACAAATTTATTTCTATAATAAGCCATAAGGAACTCAATTTTTAAAATAAACAAAGCAGAAAGAGAAAAATATCGTTTCTTTTTATTGTTACAGTATATTAGTAAGGTTTTTTGTAAATTATCAACTGTAAATTTTTGTCTTCTATCAGTTAAAATTAATTTAAACGCCGAAAAAGATCGCTTAACATCACAGGAAGTAATTGAACCGAAAGTATATTTATTCCATAACTTTAGATTTAAGGAAATTTTAAAAGAATCGGCTTCTTTTTCCTAATTTCTTCTCCACAAACTCCAGGTACTGTTTTTAATACTTCTTTAAGGTCAATAATCAACTGCATTGACTCAGTTAGACGCTGCTCTAACTTAGTTATCGTTGTTGGGATCATCAAGAAATGAGCTTGAATAAACATGAGGTCGCTTAAAAGAGTTGATTTCTTTAATGCTTCTTGAGGCGATTCAGTGCACTGTGCCTCAGAAGGATCCAGTAGTTGAAGGAACTGTAATTTTTAATTGTAATTTGTTTTTATTGAAAGAAATTCGGAAATGAAAAAGAGGTTACCTGTGCGATTTTAGTGTGCCTATCTGCGTAAAAGAAGGCAGCTTCTATCCACGTACCCCATCTGGTTATGATAGGTACTGGCAGTAAGGGCTCATCCTTCAAAATTTCTTTAACGCTATTCAAACGCTATTCAAACCGTGGGCTAAGCAAGTTATATGCTTTATATTTGGGTAGAAAGCATTCAAATGTTTTCCAGCTTTAATCATGTATGCGGCAGCATCGGTAACGAACAACAACATTTCCTCTATTAGGCCATAACTTCAAAATAGACAAGTTCACTAATCTCGCGATGATGGAAGCATTATTTGTTTGCTCCAGTTCAAATAATTTTTTCGTAGCGTGGATTCGTTTGGAATGATTCTTTTGGTATACTTTTCCGAAAACGATCGCCAAATATTAATATTGAGAGATTTCAAAGGTAAATTTATTGCAACCATTGCCTGGCACATTTCTTAATTGAAATCTGATACGGATATGTTGTCTTTTAATTTCATTTGTAAATTGCTATTGTTTTTGTGAATTCTTGTTTTAAGATGTTGAGTAAGTTGTGATTTTCGCTCACTAGTCAAATTTTATTTAATAAAAAATATATATAACCCATTTTTGTTTCTAAAAACTAGTAAACGTGTACAGGTATAAAATTGAATACGTACCTATAAATTCTTACTATATTATTGCAAACAATGCAAACAGGTTCAACTCATAGTGCCAATAATTTCCTACTCAGAAGTTGTATACACCAAGCTTGATTCGAGGTCAAAGCTTAAGTTACAACTTGTGTTTAATAATGATGTTAGATACGTTTATGGTCTTAAAAATTTTGACCGTATAAGTCATTTGAGCAATCGAGTACTTGGTTGCAATATTTCCAATTATTTGGATGCTAGAAACTGTATTTTTTTGCATAACTTGGTTTATACACAAACTCCTAATTACTTATTTAATAAGTTACAGTTTTGTAGATCGACCAGAAATATGAACCTTGTAATCCCTGTATACAATTTTTTGAATTCTAACAGACTCTTTTTGTGAACGCTATCAGAATGTGGAATTCGCTACCTTCAAGAATCAAAAGTATCTGAAATAAGCACAACTTTAAGCATGCAATATTCCAACCTTTTCCTTGATACTATCTTTCTTCTTTCTTCTATTTTCTATTTTATTAATGTTATCTTCTTAATTATTTGATAAAGTTCCTTAAAGGTAATTTATACATAAGTCTAAATTCAATTCAATTATAATTTCTTGTTAAAATTTAAGCTTATAACTAAATTTAATTTCTTAAATCAAATGCATTTGTTTGTTGATTATAACTTAAATTTAAAATTTAAAGTTAAATTTTGTCGTTGCTTACAATTTTTTTTTAATTTAAAATAAGTAATTTAAAATTTTTTGTTTTTATTTATTTGTTGGTTATAACTTGTTGTTATTCTTTGATCTCTTACTGCATTTAAAAGACTTTGTCTTATATGTGAACATGATAATTAAATTAAATAAATAAAAAAATAAAAAAATGAAAAAAATTTTTCCATCTTGTAATTTTAAAGTATCATCATTTAATTGGCTAAGCCACTTTTTGAAAGAATATGATTTATTTGTCTTCGGCATTTTTATTTCGTTAATCTATTATTATTTAATAATCTTTAATATTCACTCTGATCGATAAAAAGGAGCAAACACAATAGAAAATTCTGTGCACTCAATATTTTTTTTAATTTCGTCGTCAGAAGTGAGAAAAGAGAAAAATTTAAACAATTAAAGCAAATACATATTTTTCTTTTTTCTAAGCAAGGGGCCTCATGAATTGTTCATAAAGTAACAATTTTAACTGAATTGTGCAAGAATTTATGCATACTAAATATTTTAAAACATTGTGCAATTTAAGCTGTTAATATGCAAAATATATGCAAAATATGCAGAATATATGCAAAATATGCAGAATATGCAAAATATGCGCATATGCAAAGTATTTATAGGGCTAATCGTATTCATTTTTAGCAAGAGGCATTTCTGCCTTTGTCCGAAACCTGTGCGAGTTTCAGGTAAAATATGCATAAAAATTCGCTCTCTGATAATTACTATTGATTCTGGCTTTTTCTAATGCATAAGTTGAGCGAGTATTTAGTAAAATGAACAATTTTCAAACTAGTTTGAGGAATAGGCTCGAAAAAGAAATAGTTTTATCAATACTTTTTACTAAAGAAGGAATTGAAAGTTTTTATATGGCCTTGTTATTTATTATGTTGATTTTCTATGATTTCAACACCAATTCTAAAGAATTATTAAAAATGACAATGCTTAATTTGAACCAAATCAAAAAAATGTTTGAATTCAATTGGAAAAAAAGTTCCAAAATATAACATATGCAAATAAATAAAATGTTCAAGCTTATACGAATCTTCATTTTTATTTTAAAGAATAAACAGTGTCTTTTCATTTGAATAAAAAAAAAGAAAAAAAAAACACATGAAAATATATCGCTCATTTCGTGCAAGACCGTCACAACTCAAAATTTGGGTTTTTTGAGTTATATATACAGATATATGCATTGTTATCATATCTTCAATTTGAGCGAATTCCAGGCCGATTTGCTGTTAATTGACGGTTTTACAGGTACTTGTGTCGTTTTGACTTAAATAAATTTCCACACTTTTTTGTATCAATAACGTTTCATTTCTATTTATGATATTGTTGGTAGAAAATATAATTGACTTCAAATATTCTTAACAATTTTCAGTCCACCTTTATAATTAATAGTCGTGATGTCATTTCCAAATTTTCATTTTCCATTTTGCTGAAAAATACTAAATTTTGAGTTGTGACAGTCTTGCACGAATTGAGCGATATATTTCTTTGTTTCGTTGACATATAAAATATCGTTAAACTAATTTTTTTAAGAAATTTTATTTAAATTATAAGTATTTTTTTCTTATTTTGTGTTTTAATAAATAAGTGTCAACATTGGTTTTTATTAAAGAAAGGTAATGGTTTTGTATTCACCAGAGTTTTGAATTGAATGGTATATTGGTACAATGGTACATTGCCAAATGGAAAAAAAATAATTCCATTATTCTGTATCACGAAGAATCACACCAACGATAAGAAAGACACTAGGAGCAATACAGTTTTTTTAAGGAAGAAAGCATTGCTTCTCGTGTTTTTCTCATTGTTGGTGTGCGTCTTCGTGATACCAGAATAATGCAGTAAATTTTGTGCGGGAAAATGTGAAGTTATGTAAAAACAAAAGTTTTTTAATTTAACTTTTTTACAATTACAATTAAATCTTTCGTTTATAATTTTAATATATTTTTCTGAAGTTGATTATTGAAAAAAAGTATGAACAAAGCTTAAGAAAATCATGAATCAAAATTGAAAGTGCATCAAAAATTTAGCGGAATATTTTGCAGTGAGTTCAGTCGGCTTCCAATAATTTTAACACATAACTCAATACGTTTGTAAGATATCAGAAAGATAGCGTATGTGATTTTAAGTTAGTACTAACTTATTTTTATAAATCCATGCGAATTTTAAGAAGTACCAACTTTTAAACGATGTGTGATAAAATTTTATGATTGTCTGACTTTAAGTACAGAATTGACAGCATTTGTAGTGACGTCATAATTTAAAATATACAAAAATTGCTTTACAAAATTCATTATAACTTGTGAACTAAACGTCAGATTGACATGAAACACACGCAACGTTTAAAGGTTGGTGCTACCTAAAAACCACATGGATTTGTAAATAGTTGCGCGCCATCTTTATCATCTACAAAAGTACTGAATCATCTATTGCAAAATACTTATGTTACGCTAACCTCTACGCTCTTTTAATTATTCACTTAGTCACTTTAAGACAGAACTAAAGTTTTTATTTTCACCAATCTTCACCAAAGGAAAAAAATACTCGTTCTTGCCATTACTATGTGAAACGGCATGACGCGGCAGTGATGGAAATCTTTGTATGATTTAGATAACCTTATCCGAGGGTTAATGTACTACTAACAAATATCCATTAGTTATGAACTTACAATAATGTTACACAAGGTCAATCTAATACGGCTGGCTTGGAAAATGCTATTGACTTATCTTTTAAGACTTAACAATCGATATATCGTCGCCTGAGAAAATAAATGTCGTATGTGAATATGTTCACTTTTGAGATTATTGAGAAAAAGGGGCTATAAATTCTAAAAAAAGAGCGGTGAGACCACAAAAATTTCGTCATCTATTGTGAAATGTGTCTGCAAATAGACCTAAAATGCTAAAGAAAATTGCTCCGCTAGATTTTTAATTAAAGCCCCTTTTTCTCAATAATCTCAAAAGTGAAAATTTTCCCATACGACATTTATTTTCTCAAACGACGATATGTATATGTACATATTTGGTTTAAAAAATGTTACTGCTTAAGGAATAATAATTCAATACTGGATAGTTCTTGACATAAATCTTGTCCCATGCATTTAGTACTTACATATACAATGCTGATGATGTAAAGATCTTTAGATGTGTGGACTCTCACGAAGACTTCTTATTGCTTCAACGTGACATGGATAGTCTCCAATTTTGGTGCGAGACCAATAAATTGCATTTTAATGTGTCTAAATGTAATGTAATGTCTTTTTCTATGAAGAATCAACTTTTCGAAGGTTCTTACGGTATTAATACGGTATTGATCGAGAGAGTCGACTTGAAGAAAGACTTAGGGGTTTTATTTGAGCGAAAGTTAAGCTTTGTCAAACATTTTGATGCTATTATATCAAAAGCGAATGCGATGATGGGATTTTTATCGCGCAATACGAAAGAGTTCTCCGATCCCTTTACCGTGAGAACCATTTTCTTTTCAATTGTAAGGTCGGTTTTAGAGTATAATAGTGTTATCTGGGACCCTCAATATTCTATACATATTAAAATAATTGAAAATATTCAAAGGCGTTTCACTAGGTTAGCAAGCTATACTGGGATTTTATGCCTTCCTATAAAGTGCGATGTGCTCTTCTTGGACTAAAGTCTTTGGAGTTCCGGCAAAAGTATTTTCTCGCCTTATTTGCTCGGGACGTAGTGATGAATCATATTGATTGTGCACCACTTCTATCTCTTTTCAAATTTTATGCACCTGAAAGAAATTTTAGGCAAAGGTAATTGTTCTACAGAAGAACTAATTATGACAAATGTGACCCGGTTTACAATATGACCAAAACGTTCAACATTATCTGCAGCTCGATTGAAATCACCTAAAATAGGGTAGCATTTAAAAACGATATCATGCTGAATTAGTTTTATAACCTACGATTAAATTATGTACTTACAGTAACTGTATAACAATAAATGTTAATAGTTGATTGAATAAATAAATAAATAAATAAAAAATAAATAAATAAACAATGCGAATTAAATTTCTTTTTTATTTAATTCAATATGCTTTGATTATTTATCTTCTCAGTTGTGAAATTTTATAAGTCAACTTGTAAATTGCTGAAAACATTGAACACATACCTTAATTGCCTTTTGAACTGCTTAAATTCCGTTACTCTTAAGTTCGCTACTATTAATTAATTGCCTAAAAAATCGAAAGATTTCATTAGCTTCACATTCTAAAATTGTTTAACAAATTGAGACATCCTTTTGTCGAAGTCATTTCAAACTCTGCTCTGCCAATTACATTTGATAACTCAATCTATTATTTTTGCTTTTGGGGGTGACAAACTGAAAATTGTGTAAGTGGGTGTGTGTTGGAGTGTCTGTTCAAATCTTTTTGTCTGATGTTGATGCGAATGACATCTTTTCAACTAATTTAATTTTCAGTTTTAACTACTCCACAGAAATGAAAATGGCTGTGTGGGAGAATTGGTGTGCTTATGTGTGTTTAAGTATGAATGTTTGTTTGAAAAGTCCTGATGTTCTTGTCGTTGCCTTGCCAGCCGGCCAATTACGTTATTTTACCAGATAGTGAACAAGTTCACATTGAGTCACATACAATGACATACATGAACGGCTTACATACACACACACACTCGCAGACACAGAGATTTTCACGTCATTTTCTGCCATTGGTCTTGGCATCGAGATTTATCTGTACTTCGAGGCCGAGACCTGCCTGGACAATACAGTCAATATATATATATCGTATTTTAAGATCTTCGTTGTATGACTGTTGATCTGGCAGCATTGCCATGACTGTGTCATTCTCTCTCTATCTCCGTAAGTGGCTGTGTGTGAACGAGTATGCACATCTACGCTTACATTGTTAACATATTTAATTAATTGCTTTTGCTGTTGTTGGCAACATACAGCTCAGTCCAAGCCAAGTTGTGTTTCACCCTATTTGATTATTCATTTAAACAACATTACTTTGATTAGCTTTGCATGATTAGTAATTACGAAGTTTTGCCTTACATCATATGCGCTCAAATGGAGCTCAGGTATATTGTTTGTATGAAAATAAAAAATATTCGAATATAAAAAAACCAAGAAAAACAGCAATTATGAATATAAAAACAAAAAAGGTCTTAATTAGGACATGAGCTAACTCTTGCTAATAATTGATATAGTCTGAAACTTTGGGCTGTATAACTATTATTTCATTTTTTTTTTGTTGTTATTGAACTTTTCTTATTACATTATGATAATAATATGTGCATTTTTCATATACCTGAGTGAGTAGTTTATAGTGGTTAGTGGTTAATGGTGGGGGAAGAATGGGGTGGAAGAGCAAAACAGTTTTTTAAGCAACAAAGAAGCTTTGAAATAGAATGTCGATAGATTAAAATTATAAAATAAAATTGCTAAACTTTTTTTTGTGTTCTTTTATTATTCATATTTATAAAAATATCACGTCATGTAACAAAAAAACATAAACGTGTAATAGTTTTGATAAATTTTGGTTTTTTCGATTCTAAATTGAAATTGAACGAGCTTTTCAATTTCGGTAAAATATATGGGATATATGGGCCGGATGTTGGAACTTTTCTATTTTCTGCGCAAATGTTTCAAATATAAAATATTTTTAAAATTTCAAACTGTCCTGTAAGCAAACGATGAAAGATTTTAAGTTGCATTATTTTTGTTTAGCACAATTAATATATTAATAAGCATTCAATTTTATTTTAATTATAAATTCATTTGTCTGTTGAACACAGTAACTGAAATCCAGAAAACTTATTCTTAACTAATTTTTCAACTTTCGGTAAGCTTTTTAAATTTCAAGCAAACCGAAGCAATGAACGAACTCCTGCATGACAATAATATTAGGTTAATCCTCTTTCTAACTATATATTAATTTATACCGCATTGGGCCACCCGTGGAACAAACTTTTAAATTAAAGTAAATGTTACGATACATTTTTCTTCTTTTTCTTGTGTTCCAATGATATGTTAAAAAAATTTAACTTAGAAAATCTATAAACGTACCTTAACTTACTAAATACGTAATAAAAGAGCAATTCTTTATTAATTACATTGATAATATGGGCAGAAATTTACACTGGAATGCTACAATCGTACGTATTTTGTTGCTCATATTTCTTTAAAACTATTTTCTAGACCTTTATTTTATATGTGTATAGATTTTTATGTATTGCTTATGGTTTAGGAATTATAAGCCTTTAAAGTGGGATGCCACGTTGCATGATTTTGGAAGTGTCTTTAGAGGTTATTGCGCAATTTCAAAAAAATCTGCCCGTTTACTGAAGCAGTTAACGATATTTTTTAGAATGTCAGACAAAAAGGTTCAAAGAAAAGACCGAAAAATTAATTTGATTGAAAAAATATATTTAAATAAAATATTTTTGCAAAAATTCGGGACTAGTTACGTTACACAAAAATGACTGCCACGTTACCGTACGATTTTATTCGAATAAAAGGTAATACATTAAGGGTACCTTTATTATATAATAATAATAATAAAGTAATATAAACTATTCTGATAGCATTCTTGGAAAGAATACTAAACAAAATGGTCAGAGATATTGATATATAGTTTTTTTATTGATTTCAACAATAACAAAAGTACATAAAAAAATATTTATGTTTTGTCAAGTTGCGAGAAAAGAAGGACCATTTTGCTTGCAGAATAACATGATCTGCAATCATCTGAAAAAAAAAATATAGTAAAGAATTATCTTCGACTGAATCGAAGTTAGAATACTGCCGTATTTTAAATTATTTGAAGTCTTGAATGTTGAATTATTTTGATGATGTCACTTTTATTGGTATATATATATATCTATATCAATTTATTAGTCCAAATACTTTTTTTTTTAAATTAAAAAAGGTTTTACTATTATGATTACGTAAATTTGTATTTTCAGTTTTTTTTTTTGATTCACATCAAGTGGATAGTAAAAATTGTAAGTCCTTAAGTTAATTTTTGCGGAATGGAAAGAGATTTTACCACTTTGGTGCACTCACTTTCTATGGGAGGAAGACGTGATTTTTATTCGATTTTTGCAAATTTCATACGTGCAAAATTTGAAATCACTAGTTTAATTTTTGTGAGATTTTAAGAGATTTTACCGATCTAAAAACCTCACTTTGTATGGGAGGTAGCCGTGGTTTTGATTCAATTTTTCCAAATTTCATATTTAATGTACATATTGATTGTTAAAGTTTATGTGCAAAATTTTAATTGATTTCATTAATTTTTGTGAAATCTAAAAAGATTTTACCGTTTTTATTAAGTCACTTTGTATACACTCAGAAAAGAAAGGAATGCACAGGGTTGACAGGCTGGAAGCCGAAAGGATGATCACTATGGACGGGGTGAGGAGTGCTATACGCTCATTTGCTCCGTACAAAACATCAGGGATGGACGGTATATTCCCTGCTATGATGCAGTGGGGGGAAGATCTCATTGCACCTAGGCTGTGGGGTATATTCGTTACTTGCCTAGCGACTGGGTATGTTCCGAGAGTCTGGAGAGAGGCGAAAGTTGTCTTTCTTCCGAAGCCTGGAAAAAAAGATTATGCGGAGGCAAAGTCGTTCAGACCGATCAGCCTAACATCTTTTGTCCTGAAAACAATGGAAAGAGTGATGGTTGACTGTCTTGAGAGTACCTCGCTGACGCAAAATCCTCTGAGTAGATGCCAACATGCATATAGAGCAGGTAGGTCTACGGAGAGTGCTCTTCACGAATTGGTAAGAGTGACTGAAAAGGAGGTATTTTCAGGAGGCATTGCGATGGCCACATTTATGGACATCGAGGGTGCTTTCGACAAAATATGCTTTGGAAGGCTGCGGCAAGCCCTGACAGAACGCAATGTAAGCCCAATGATAGCAAATTGGGTGGACAATATGCTCAAACACAGGGCTGTCAACATGCAGAATGGTAGAGTAAAGACTAGAGGTAGAGTAAGTAGAGGATGTCCCCAGGGCGGGGTGTTATCGCCAACCCTGTGGAACATAACTGTGGACTCACTACTGGTTAGACTGGATGAATCAGGCATACACACGATAGGGTATGCAGATGACATTGCGTTGGTGGTCCGCGGCAAGTTCATTGACACCATCTCTGACATCATGAAGGGAGCACTCCGAATGGTGGAGGAGTGGTGTCGAGAACAAGGCCTTACCGTAAACGCAGGCAAGTCAGACAATATTCTCTTTACTAGAAAGAGGGTAGGCCTGAGTACAGAACCACTCAGACTTTTTGGAGCTGAAATCAACATGTCCACGAAAGTTAAATATCTAGGGGTAACCCTTGATAGCAAACTGAACTGGAACGAGCATGTAGAAGATAGGATTCAAAGAGCCAAGAGGGTTCTGTTCCAGTGCAGACGCGTTTGTGGTCTCAAATGGGGGCTAAACCCAGAGGCTATGAAATGGGTTTACACTATGATGGTTAGACCTGTCATCACGTACGCTTCGGTGATTTGGTGGACAAAAGTCAGCCAGAAAACCATTAAGAAGAGACTGGACAGAGTCCAACGGCTGGCGTGTGTTGGAATAACAGGTGCAATACGCACCACTCCAACAAGCGCAATGGAGGTTCTGGAAGGTATGCTGCCGTTGGATTTAGAAATAAAGAAAACAGCGGCGCTGTCAGCCCTCAGGATGTTGCGAAATGCTACGTGGCATGGGGCAACGGCCCTGCATGGTCATATTCGCATCTTTGATATTGTACAGAGAGATGTCAGGGAGGCGTTTATGCCTATGGATGGAAGGCAGAGAGTAAAAATAACAGAAAAATGTTATAAAACTCTTATAACGGATGGAGCCGTTTGTGAAGAAATCGCTGGTAGCGATATCAGTATATTCACAGACGGCTCTCTGATGAATGGCCGGGCCGGGGCAGGCGTGTACTCAAAAGAGTTAAGCCTATCCTGTGTACTGAGGTTGGGGAGGTTTGTGTCTGTATACCAGGCAGAAATGCTTGGCGTAGTGCATGCGCTGGACCACCTGATAGATAGCCGGATCAGTTGCAAGAAAATTGTCATCGCTCTCGACAATCAGTCTGTGATTAGGTGTATGCAACGGACAGACATCACTTCCAGGTTGGCCATAGAATGTCTTACAAAACTCAATAGGTGCGCCCAGATGAATGAGCTTACACTTATGTGGGTGAGAGGACACTCTGGCATAGAACAGAATGAAGAAGCTGATTCTTTAGCAAGAGCAGGATCAGCAGAAGAATTCTGTGGACCAGAACCACGTATCGCCATAGGCGACAATATGGTGGCAGGCCTTATTAAACAATGGACGGACTCGGAACACAGTAAAAGGTGGGAAGAAGCTGTTAACTGCAGGCAATCAAAGGCGGCCGTGAAGTGGTCTCGTAGTGAGGCAGCAAAAGTTATCCGATACAATCGAAGGACTTTAAGCTGGCTTACTGCACTGGTCACAGGACACGGTCCCTTCATGTACCATCTCGGGAAGATGACTCTGACCGAGGACGATGCGTGTAGGTTATGCCTAGAGGAGCCGGAAACAGCAGCACAAATTCTGTGCCAGTGTCCGGCGCTGGCAAGCATAAGATTGACCACTCTGGGACGCCCATTTATTGGCGAAGCCGAGATTGGTCAACTAACTAACCGAGATTGGTCAACTAAGGATATGCTTTAGGTGACAAAGGATGCTTACACGAAGAGCATGCTCACGTACGAGTACTCCGAGCAGTAGTACCCTTTGTCCAATAGGGGACGAAAAGGGAACCACTGTGGTCTGCTTCGGCAAATCCCCAACTTATTATATATATACACTCAGAAAAAAGTTTATCGGAATATGAGAAAAAAGGCATCATATTACGTGAAAAATGGTATTAACTTTGCTCCAGAGAATGCTTTTCTCTAAATGTGATCCCAAAAATTCCCTAAAAAAGGTAAAAAGCTTTCATGAAAATGATAAATATTTTCTCATTGATAAAAGACACCTTTTCTTTAATAGAAAAATATTTCTTTATAATACGTTCAACCGTTTTATTTATTGTGTAAATTTTTCCCGAAAACAGAGAAATATTTATTTAATTTTAATAAATGTTTTCTTAAAGTTGCGTTTATAGTTTCTCACAAAAAATAACACTTTTTTTAAAAGAATGATATATTTTCTTAACATTAATACAACATTTTTCTTTATTGCGTACATTTTTCTTTAAAACACAGAAGTATATCCGCAATTACGATAAAAAAAATTATTTTTATCAAACATTTGTTTTAACTCAGTTCTACGCAAAGTAAAGTATTAATGCCAAATTTTGATTCGGTTTTAAAAATATTAGTTAGAAATGCGTTAAGAGGTAGAATTATTGTTGTGGCATTGTTTTCGGGAGTCTTTAGAAATATTCCAGAAATTTATTCTGAAAAACGATTTTGTAAATGCATCCAAAGAAACAGTAGTAATAAACAAAATCACTTTGTGTAGCTATGTTAAGTAAAAAAAAACCTTTTGAAGGAACAATCGTCATAATATGCAGAATAGGCAACACTTGCTTTTTACAACATTAATCAATTGCTCTCACGCTTTCTATTCTTTTCGTACCTCATTCAATATAAGAAAAATATATAGATTTTTGAGAAGAAGCCTTTTTAATTTTTGAGAAAGGATTTGTTGTTATTGAAGAAAGTATTTCGCATAGTGAATTATTTATCAACAATAGATTGATAAATAAATTTTTCATTTTCTATAAATTTTTCTCTATAAATGAGATTTTTTTCAGTGAGAGAAAAATACTTTTCATTATTAGAGACATGAAATATTTTCATATCCCACAAATATTTCTTCGAATAAGTGAAAATTTATTATAATTGAAGTAAATTTTATTTGAAATAAGAAAATTTCTATTATCGATAATAGAGAAATTTTTTATCACAAAAAGATAGGTGTATTTTTCTGAGTGTAGGAGGTAGACGTGGTTTCCATCTGATTTTTACAAATTTCATACTCAAATTTAATATTAATTGTTAAAGCTAATGTGCAAAATTTGAAGTAATTTGATTAGTTTTTGTGGAATTTAAAGAGATTTTACCGTTTGGTTAAGTCACTTTGTATAAAAGGTAGGCGCGGTTTTCATCCGATTTTGCTCGTAACCGAACTTGACCTGTATATTTAAATAAAAATCTTACATATTGAATTTCTTTACGATAGCTATAAAATTACGGCTGTTGTCGTGATCACATTCAGACAGACGAACATACGGACAGACAGACAGACGGAAAAGTGGATATGTCTTAATCGACTCAGGAGGTGATGCTGATCAACAATATATATACTTGTCTATAGCGGCAACGCCTCCCTAACGGCGTTAAGCACTACGAGTTTTTGTTAAATTTTTTGTTTGTAAGACAATAACGCGTCTTTAAAGTTGATCTTTTAAAAAATGGGTATACATTTGATTACATAACGAGCTGTAGATCTATTTTCAGGCTCATTTAAAAAAAAAAAAGTGAAGTCACTTCCTCGGAGAAGGTGCCTTCTTTATAAATATATATATATTTTTTTCAGATGATTACAGATCGTGTTATTCTGCAAGAAAAATGGTGCTGCTTTTCTCGTATCGCTTCATGGCAACAAAAAAGACAAATGTTTTTATGTACATACTTTAATAATTGTTGAAATCAATAAATAAACTTTATATCAATATCTCTGAGGTAGTATTCTTTACAAAAACCACCTTCAGAATCGCTTACATTACATAAAGACAGGGCCGTAGCCAAAGGGGGTTTCCGGGGTTCAAATCCCTCCCAGAGGGTCAAAATTTTAATAAAAATTAATGCATTTAAACAACTTTTTCATTGAATCACTTAAATATGTTTTAAAAAACTTAAAAAGGTCATGTACTGACTTCTAAATTTATGTTTACGTCTAAAAATATTTGTTCTACGTTGAATCCTGTAAACAACAATAGTGAAAATCAATGTATCGTGAGATACACCAATTATGAGATTAGATTCAGTCTAAATTATCATCACTTTTGTCATCACTACCCTTGACATCGGCAGTTGTAGATGATGATAGCAATGATAACAGTGATGCCAACAAGAAAGACATATGTATATTGAAAAAACCTTTCTAATTTGAACCGCCCAGAAAGGTTTTAAACTATACTTAAGCCGCTAACTGATTTAAATATTCTCTTGAGCGGTTCTCACAAATTTAAATTTCAGAAACCATGGTTTTGTCGCTGGAGTTCGTTGGCTTACTCAAAATATTCAAATGGAGCTTATTGTAAGTTCTGCGTCGTCTTCATCTCTGATTTTGGCGGCATTGCATCCCAACCTCTTCGTAATTTACGACACAAAAGAAATTTCATTAAATACATTTTTCTACCCCTTTTATTGTGACTCTTTTATAGTCAATAATTTTTAAATAATTTACACTCGAATTAAAGACATGATTCTAAACCTGGTTTAATTTCTGAGGAATGTTTTGTATTATACATCAGTTATAAAAAGTTAAACTTACATTACTCAGAATTGTGGCCAGAGTAAGTGTTAGAAGACAATCGTTAAAGTAATTTTGCTAATTTTTATGTTTCAAGATTTATGAAGTTTGTGTAAAAGTTTTCTGTCCTTAAAGGTTTATTTATTTGAGAGAAACGAGATCTCGTTCTCATTCCTGAAATTTCTTAAAACATACCTCCGTAATTCAATGGGTGGAACCGTTTGAACGGATGTGCATTAGGGTGCATTGTTTTTTTTTTAATCAACTTCTTATACCATTTTTCTGGTGCTTTAATTCATAAATATAAAACCTATGCAAGGAGAAGGTCCAAAATTGATTTCTTCAGGTGGTGCCATGCCCTAGAATGTCCGCATATCGTAAATATTCGACTTTTTCGTAGTTGTTTGATAAATATTGATCTCTATAAAAGCGAATGCACTGAAGATCAGTGAAACAATTTTTTTATTACTGAAATATATGAAAGTGATGTGAAAACAAATCGAAATCATACATTTATATATAATTCTGTTTTTCAGAATGATATTTTGAACAGATTTTAGGAAAAAAATTTTTAAAATTTGTGAGAATATCGCGCTTTCTGAAAGCGTGAGCCAAAAAGTGATGTATTTAGTATACGTTTTAGTAGTACTATTCAACACCTTCAATGTAAGAGAAGTCTTTAAGTGCTCTGGAATCAAAGTTATAGTATTTTTAAAATTTTGTAATTCTAGAGTTTTCAGATCTGCAAACGCTTATTTGTCATCTCTGGATATTTTAGATCCAGAGGTAAGTACGTAGAATGTACGATTTTACATATTTTATCGATTTTAAAGCAATATTTCTGAATTAATGTCTTTTAATTTTACTCTTTTAGTATTTAGATTATTATTAATTGATTACACAGTGCTACAGTGGAAATGAACTTTTACTCTTTTTTAAGTGACAAAGTCTAGCTTATAGGTCTGGTCGAGTACAATACGAAAGCATATATGAAATTTTTAATACACCCCCAAAATTTAATGTAACCGTTTAAAAACCGATTTTTTGGTACTTGACACATTATGCAATCAGCAACTCGGCAATTTTTCAACCGATTTTCAATTTAAAAACGGTTTTGGAAAGATGAAAGATAATACTTTCTTTAATACAGTACTTACATATATTTAGTATGGAAAAAGTTCAAATATTTAAAAAAATACCCAAAATTAAAAAAAGACCAAAAATAGACAGTGACGTTACATGATATTTTAAGTGCTTCGAAGGTTTTTGTGCGTATTGCATTAGATAAACTCTTCTTCAAAACTCCCAAACAAAATATTGGTAATAAAGGGTGGTTACATTTTAAGGGCCGATGTTGATTTTGAATAAAACACAAATTCTTTAAAAAATTAGTGTCATTTCTTTTTAGTATGATAATATTAATATGGTTTAATTATGTATGGATTAAAATATCGGCCAACTGGCTGCCGCGACCTCGGCGGCACACCTCCGTCCGATGGTCCAAATTTTCAATGACGCTGAATCATAATTGAGGTTCTATGCCGTTAATGTGCCGAATTATCTCATCCTTTAGCTCTTGAATTGTTGCTGGCTTATCGACGTACACCTTTTTTTTCAAATAACTCTAAAGAAAGAAGTCCAACGGTGTCAAATCACAAGATCTTGGCGGCCAATTGACATCGCCACCACGTGAGATAACACGGCCATTGAATTTGTCGCGCAAAAAAGCCATTGTTTCGTTAGCTGTGTGGCAAGTGGCACCGTCCTATTGAAACCACATATCGTCCACACCCATATCTTCCTCTTCGGGCCATAAAAAGTTCGTTATCATCTTACGATAGCGAACACCAGTCACAGTAACTGCCTGACCGGCCCGATGATGCCACCAACCCATAAACCCCACCAAACAGTCACTCTTTGTGGGTGCATTGGTTTTTCGACAATCACTCTTGGGCTATCATTCACCCAAATACGGCAATTCTGCTTATTGACGTATCCACTGAGATGAAAATGTGCCTCATCACTTAAGATGATTTTCTTCGAAAATTGATCATTCACTGTTGCCATTTCTTGCCACCATTCTGACCATTGACGACACTTGAAATGGTCAAGAGGCTTTAGTTCTTGAGTCAATTAATATAAATAAAAATAATTAATAAAAAAATTCAATTGCACCTTACAAGTTTTTATGCATAATGTTCATCAACGACGAGCGTGAGAGGTGCAATTGTTGGACAACGAGTTGAGGTGGACGGCTCTTCAGCCACACTATCGCGAACAGCAGCAATATTTTATGCAGTACGAGCTGTACGAGCATGTACTGGTGTTTTTACATCTCCTACAGACCCGGTTTGCTCGATTTTTTGCACGATTTTTCCGATTGTACGCACATTTGGACGATTAACTTGACCGAAAAAATCACGACGTGCACGATATGCATTTTGCTTTGAACGTCCATTTTCATAATAAGCCTGAATAACTTTTACGCGTTGCTCAATTGTGTATTGTTCAAATTGAATTAGTCTGAAATTGAGAAATGTCAAATTAAATGCAGAAAAAAGCTTGGCTTTTAGGTGTGGTTCACATTCAACATCGGCCCTTAAAATTTAACTACCCTTTATAAATTGCATTGCGAAGAGTATGTATTGCAGTAAAAATTACAAGTATTCGAGATGAGTTACGTTAAAACAAAACTACAGCGTTGTATATGACATTATGGCATATATTATATGGCATTATTCATGAATAATAATTTTATTAATATAACATTTTTTTATTTATTAAATAAATAAATAACGTGGAAGCAATTTGAGAACAAGAAAAAAAATTTTAAATGAAAACTTCATGGATATTTCATTTATTATAACATCTAAAGAAACGATTTCAATTTGATGTGCACACGGACATAATTATTTTGCTTGAATCAAGCAAATGTTTTGCTTTAAAGCAAATCAGCAAATCTTTGCCAATCACAGTGTGATTTAAAAAAAACATTCCTTAAATGAAATCACTCCTCATGTTTTTAGGAATAAGCGCAATTATATTAAATGCAAGCAAAATTTGCTAAGTTATTATAAACTGCAAAAGCAAATTTCTACTTAATTCAAGGAAATATTTGCTAAGATATTATAAACTCAAATAGCAAATTTTTACTAAATTTATTCTTAAAGAAGAAAATTAGGCGACGATTAGTTAACAACTGCAATGGTCGAATGGATAAGCCCACGGACTTACACTCACGCGACCGAGGTGGAATGTAAATAGTTATTTCAGTTCAAAAATATGCTAGATTTCAGCAAAAACTAATCAAAAGAAAACAAAGCGGATTGGAAAATATTGCTTTCTTAGTAGATTAATGAAATTTTGTACAGGTGTGTGGAAGTTATGTCCCAAGAACATTCCCAGTAGTGCAAGTCTGAAAGAAATCTTGAATGAATCATGCACGATTTCTCTTTCTCTTTGACGAAACATGCTGATTTGTTTATACATTTCATTGACGAAAATCTCATACAAAAGTTCCAAATTCGTGCACTGTTTTAAAGCTTTCTGTTTTCGATGATCGAAAGCAAGACAGATTTGTTAAAGAATTATAGACAAATGTAACTCACGCAGTAAGTTTCTTTAAGAAATCATCATGACATATTCGTGCACGATGCCTTGGACTGCAGGGTTGCAAAAAGTCGGCAGGATTGAACCAGGTAGCGTAGCAGCTATATATTTTGTTCCAACTCAAAATGTGGTATTAAATTAAAAAATTGGTGTCTTCGATAATATATTTATTTGGAAATATTTCATTAACCGACTAACATTGAGAGTCAAATAATGTTTCCTAATATATAATGAAGTAGTTGAGAGTTAAGTAATTGAAATTTTAAATGCAAATTACAATTCCTGCTTTTTTTCCATTTCAATTTATGAAAAATTGAAGTGTTCAATTACAATTTTTGTAATGAAATTGACGATTTTTTTCATTTCCATTCCTGAGGAATTGAGAGGACCAATTACGAATTCCTAATTCCAATGAATTAGAATTTAACTGTTATGAGTATTTTTTTCCCAGCTCTGACAGTCTAATTTTAAATATTTTTCTCGGCAGTACGAGGGTCGTACCAGGGTCATTTGCAGGATTTTTTGGCCAAACAGAGCTCGTAGAACGGCCGTACATCGGCCAATTAGTGATTATTCTACAATGAAAAGCATCTTTTCAATTGGATCTTCATGCGAAAATAAATGAATGTAAAACTACTTAAAAATTTTTTTCAATAAATTTTTTGTATATAATTAATATTTTATCATTACCATTAATTGTAATCAGTTAAAGAATTATACTGTTTTAATTGAAAATTTAATGGGGCATTCTATTCCAACAACAAGCAAACAAAAAATGTTTTGAGTCGCACACAAGTGGCGATAATATAAACATCGCCGGTGAGGCTTTTGTTGTTGCGTTACAACAAGTGTTACAACACTTTTATTTGACATTTTAGTTGGCTGCAGTATTGCCGTTTGGATCCAATTGGATTCATTTGGATACTTTTTTCCTTCAAAAATTTATGAAATTTTTTTTTAATCCTCAGTGTAAGTTTGGATACTTTTTTAAAAATCTTTTTAATATGAATAAATGTTTTGTTTCAAAATATAAAAAGTAAGCAGTCCCTTCAATTCGACAAAAATGTTTAAATATATGATAACATTTAGACATTTTTTGGCAATATTTTCTTACCAAAAAATTCATTAAAGGAACCTCTTTTGTTTAATAGCCAGCTATTAAAAAACAACTTTTAAATTTTGAGAAAAAATATGTTGATTTTATATGATTTAAATACAAATTATAAATGTTTGATAGTTTAAAATTATACTTGTGATGAATACGTTGTTGTTGTAGTTGTTTCTTTCGAAAAATTCGTTAGAACAATTAATTATTCTAACCTGACCTAAAGCTCAATAAACGATTTTAAACCACCAAACAACTAGAATTTGTATTTAAAATCAAGTATGATTTAAACTATCAAACATTTAGAATTTGTATTGAAATCATATAAAATCAACATAATAAATAACAAGGTCATATAGAAAAACTTTAATTTTGTGAAAAATATTTTAAGTCGTCTGTTGGTGAACTTTTTTTGGGAAGTAGCTAAAAACGATAAGACTTATAGATTTTCTTTGGAAATGGTAGAAAATATTTTGTTTTCTAAAATTCTTACAAATAAATATATTTGAACAGCTAAATTTAAGATGACATTGCACGTTTCTTAAAATAATTGAAAAAACTTAATTTTAGACATTTATTGTGATTTTTGCCTAATAGTAAAAAGTTAGAGCGACTTTTTAAAAAAATTTGTTATTTTTAACCTTTAAGATTCCCGTAGCGATTGCAAATTGTAACGAAACTTAATAATTCTAGTATAGGATGTAGCGACAAGTACTCTTATAAATATGCACTTTAATTTTTTGTTCCGATAAATTGGGACCAAAATATCTTGACCCTGCCTGATATTAAACGAATCCTCTTTTTTACGCCACCATATTTACATTAAATTTTTCTTTTTCAACGAGCAGTTTTAGCTTAATATAATTAAAAGGCAATAGCAACCCATATAATGTTTTTTGCACTAGACTGAAAAAGTTGTTAAATTTTGTTCCTTTTTAATGCAATTACATATTTTTTGTATATTGCTTATGTAAAAATATTATCCTTGAAAAGTAATGTAATAAAAGAGCAATAGCAACGCAAATAAAATACATAAGTACTGAATATTTTTCTTTTTAATATTATTATACATGATTTGTTTCTTATTATTTTATGTCAATAAAAATATTTGTTAGTCTTAAAATTAAATAAATAAAATTGTTATGGCAGCTTAAAAAGTAGGGTTTCATTATTTAAAAATATTAAAATTGAATTTTTGTGTTTTAAAAACGAATTCATTATTGGTTTTTGGACTTAGATACGTGGATACTTTTTTTTCAAAAGTGGATACTTTTGGATACTTTTTTGACCCTTTCATGGATACTTGTTTCAGAATTGCGGCAACACTTATTGGCTGTTGCACACTCCGATTTGCAGTTTGAGTTTTGATACTTCCTAAGAAATTCTGAAATGTAATTTTAATCATACAAAAAAAAAAAAATTTCACTAGCTTTCTTTTTTTACTAGGAAGAAATAACTTCCTTAAACAAGCTGTACAAAATATCACGAAATTCTCACTTAGAAATACTAAAATTATTAGACTATTCTATTTTTATTTAAATAATTTTTTGAACACTAATGCAACGCACAAAAATTCAATAATGCTACTACCTAAGAAAAACCTGAATGTGATTTAAAAAATTTTTAAATAAAAACCTTTCTTAAACTAGCTGTAAAAAATAACACAATGTTTTAAACGCACGATACTTCCTTAGAAATACCGAAATGTGATTTTAATAATATTAAAATAAAAAACTTTTTAACAGAATTACAAAATATAAAAATATATACCTTTCCTGAACTAACTGTACAAAATATTACAAAATACTAACTTAGCAAAACTAAAATGTTATCTAAAAAAAAAATAAAAAAAACTTTCTTAAACTTCTTAAAAAATATCACAAAATTACTGCTTAGAAATACTAAAATTATTAAACTTAAGTTTTTTATATGACCCTGCTATTTATTATTGATTTTCTATGATTTAAATACAAATACTAAATGTTTGATAGTTTAAATCATTCTTGATTTTAAATACAAATTCTAGTTGTTTGATAGTTTAAAATCGTTTATTGAGCTTTAGGTCAGGTTAGAACAATTAATTGCTCTAACGAAATTTTTTCCAAACAACAATTCATTGTTAATTAATTCATTATTCTTATCTGACCTAAAGCTCAATAAACGATTTTGAACTATCAAACAACTTAACTTTGTATTCAAAATCAAGAATGATTTAAGCTATCAAACATTTAGAATTTGTATTTAAATCATAGAAAATCAACATAAAAATTATTAAACTATTTAAAAAGGTTTTGTTCAGCAAAGCGTTTCAGTACTCTGTACTTACAAACCTTACTTTAAATTTGTAGAAAAAACTACAAAAAAATGTGTCAAAAAGACAGAAAAATTACAAAATATTATTGAACACAGTACCAAAGCGCTAAGCCAGTGAGCTAGAGACAGGATAAAAATATAAAGTTTATATTCTGTGGCCACTATGTCTCTGTCACGTCCGTATGTTTGATTTTAATTTTGATTTCATCTTTGTTTTTCAAAAATAAATAATAAATACTATCTAAATATTTAATCAAAACTGTGTTTTTCAGTTTAAAATCTTCTGCAATGTTTTGTGTTGTAAAACAAGGCATAACTACTTTGAAACTTCATATTACGTCTTCCAAAAAATTCGTTTTCTTAGGTTTGGCAAATCCGGAACTAGTCTCGGGATCCCAGGATTGTGTTTCTCAAATCCTGAAATCCCGGTATTGCCGAAGCGTCCCGAAATTGGATACCCTACTGGGGCTGGTTTGCGGCAAAATAACTTAATTTAGCCCTTGTTTGGCCGTTGTTTGATCCAACCTTCGGCCACTGGGCGTTTTTGATTATTTTTAGGCCATCTTTGACCCTTGTACGGCCGTGCGGACCATAATCGACCGCTGCCTGGGTAGCAGATAGTGTTTAGTTTTCTCCATCGCTATTTTATACAAAAAACTTAAAACTAAATTGCAAACTGAACAAAATCAAAAATGTTATGTTTCTGTAAAACAGAAGCTATCTAAAAATAAATTATTAACAAACTTTAATTACCCAAGCACTTTTGAATTCAATGGTGATTTTTACTTTCATCTTAAAATTAAATTTAAATTTTGATTGTTTTGAATATAAAAGCATTTTACTAAATCAAGAAATTACCATTACTTCTTCTGCATGCCCAGTTTTAATTTAAAATTTCTAGCAATCAAAACTTTCGTCAACATTTTATATTTGTTTTAAATTTGTGTGTTGTTTTTTGTGTTTATTTTTAGTATTTTGGACAACAAAAAAAAATACAACAACAATATTTACACCGCACGCACCTCAATTTAATTGTCTGCAATTTAAAATATTCTCTACTGTGTCGAACACTGCTACAGTGTATACAAAAAACAAATGTTGTCCCTTGGTTGTTGTTTACAGTGCTGAATAAAGGTGTTGTTAGGTATGGTGGATATGGGGGATACGGAGGGGGTGGGGAGGGGTATCAAGCCAAGATATTTTTGTGTGGGCACAACTGGTCACACTTTGATAATTTTGTGCAAACATAAACAACAACCAATTCCAAAGTAACTACAACAACAACAAGAACAAAACAACAACAACAAAAAAACCAGAAGATAAAACAACAACTTGAAGATCAACAACACAAAAATGCAGAATATAAAATAAACAGTAAAATAATATAAAGAAAACATTTTCGATTTATTTCAATACAAATTTCAGAGAATTTCTCAAAATCACAACAAGCATTATTATGATTGCGGTATTGCGATAAGAAATAAAGTGAAAGGCTGCAACAACAGCAGCCAAAACAACTACAAAGTAGCAATAAAAAACCACATTAACTTTGCCAAACTGACAAATGACAAAACGTAGAAGAGCGCGCTGCGAGTGTGATTTGAATAAATAAAATCGGAGGTTTACAAAGATGTTCACAAATACTGCGTGTCTTGGTTAGTTTAAGGCAGAGAACATAGATAGATGGAGGTTGTTAAGGCAGCAAGTTGTGCTCACAATTTTTTTTATGACCTTATTTGTTTTTCTTACTTTGACACATCGAGGGATGTCCTCTATTTTTTTTTTTTTTGAATTGATGTTGGCTTCAATTTTAGTATTGATATTTTTATTCTATTGATTACTTCACAAAATAGAGAGTGTGTCAGACACAAAATGTGATTTAAAGATACGAGATTTGCTGATGTTGATATCAACAGATGAAAGACTTCTGTGCAGCTTTCATGAAAATAAATCGAGCTTAAATAATTTTTGGAAATTACTTAAATTGAGTCTTACTAATTTCAAAAACATTTCATGTGCATTAAGTTAGCTCTGTCATTTTTTGTGTAAAATGAGCCCCGCCTTTATTTTTCTTTAATTATAAATTTAGAAATTAAACAGCCAGAGTCATTGAGTTATGACTAAGAAACTATTTAATAAAAAATAAATTTAAATTCTTGCTAAAGAAATTATATAAGAAACGCTCAGTTAAGTTTTAAAAATTATTTTCTCTATCACGCCCTTCGGCCTCTTAAAGGATATTTTAGGCAAACAATTTTTTGAAAATTACATTTTTTTTTTAATTGATTATTGTTGTACAACTTTTCAAGAATACAGGGTTGCCAATATTCGAAGCGCCCATTTTATTTTTAAATAAATCAAAGAAACCACAATTTTTTGTCTGTTCGTCATGAATATCATTTAATTGGGTTCAAGTAGATTTGCTTACATTATTTCTTGAATATGATATCTCGTAAATGGTCGCCATTGGCCTCTACGACATATTGTGCCCGTTTTGCAGCATTTTCCATGGTTTTCTTCAACATTTCGATGGGAATGGCGGTTATTTCTTGACGGATGTTGGTTTTCAGCTCTTCTAGGGTCTTTGGCTTGTTGACGTAAACCTTTGATTTCAAATAACCCCACAAAAAGAAGTCTGGAGGCGTTAAGTCTGGTGATCTTGGCGGCCAATCGAAATCACCATTTTTTGACATCAAACGGCTTGTGTGTGGTGGCGCGCCGTCTTGTTGAAACCAGTAGTGCCTGATACGCTTTCGACGAACGATTGGCATGAAAAAATTGTTTATCATATCGCGATAACGCTCCTGATTGACAGTAACTCTGTGGCCATTATCATCTTCGAAAAAGAACGGCCCAATGAGCATTTTAGCACAAACGCCGCACCAAACAGTGACTTTTGCATCGTGAAGAGGTACCTCTTGAATCTCTTGTGGATTTTCAGTGGCATAAATACGGCAATTTTGTTTGTTTACCGTTCCGTTCAACTGAAAATGAGCTTCATCGCTCATTGAGTTGAGTTTTCACTATTGACTTGTTTTGTTGAATGTAAATTTCAACAATTTTAGAGCGTTCGCGTGGCGTGTACTGTTCCATTGTAAACATTTGCTTGGAATGACGCTTCGAACGCGGTATGTCATTAGTCGATTTGGCATCACTGCGGAAAGTTACAGTGTTGCTAAATGGGCGCTTCGAATATTGACAACCCTGTATATTATGAATTTATTTTTAGAATCCAGAATATTATTGAAACAATAATTTATTTTTTTTATTTTCATGCACTCCAATTTCCACAGCTATGGGAATGGCGGTTATTTCTTGACGGATGTTGGTTTTCAGCTCTTCTAGGGTCTTTGGCTTGTTGACGTAAACCTTTGATTTCAAATAACCCCACAAAAAGAAGTCTGGAGGCGTTAAATCTGGTGATCTTGGCGGCCAATCGAAATCACCATTTTTGACATCAAACGGCCAGGGAACAATTGCTTCAAAAAATCGATTGTAGTGCGGCTTGTGTGTGGTGGCGCGCCGTCTTGTTGAAACCAGTAGTGCCTGATACGCTTTCGACGAACGATTGGCATGAAAAAATTGTTTATCATATCGCGATAACGCTCCTGATTGACAGTAGCTCTGTGGCCATTATCATCTTCGAAAAAGAACGGCCCAATGAGCATTTTAGCACAAACGCCGCACCAAACAGTGACTTTTGCATCGTGAAGAGGTGTCTCTTGAATCTCTTGTGGATTTTCAGTGGCATAAATACGGCAATTTTGTTTGTTTACCGTTCCGTTCAACTGAAAATGAGCTTCATCGCTCATGATAATTTTATGCCAAAATTGCTCGTCTTCTTCAGCCATTTCGATGACTCTTTGGGCCCATTCCAATCGACGTGGCTTATCGGTAGGCAACAATTTGTTTACCAATTGAATTTTGTACGGAAACAAATTCAAATCAACACGTAAAATGCGTTGTAAAGTGGATCGGGGAATGCCGAGCTGCTGAGAACGGCGATTTTGGGATGTTGTTGGTGACTGCTCAATACTGGCTCGTACGGCTGCAATATTCTCATCCGATCGCCTTGGTCGCTTTTTATTTGGCCTCTTTGGGTTACCAAGAGTATTACCAGTTGTAAATCTTTCATACAAACGATAAATTGTTTTCTTGGAAGGCGCACTTTTCACTTTATTTATTTTTTGAAAGCACGTTGAGTTTTCACTATTGACTTGTTTTGTTGAATGTAAATTTCAACAATTTTAGAGCGTTCGCGTGGCGTGTTCTGTTCCATTGTAAACATTTGCTTGGAATGACGCTTCAAACGCGGTATGTCATTAGTCGATTTGGCATCACTGCGGAAAGTTACAGTGTTGCCAGATGGGCGCTTCGAATATTGACAACCCTGTATGTTAAAAAATTTCAGGGTGCGCCAGAGTAACTTTAAACTCGTTTTTCTCGAAACATACTTTTGCATAAAAAACGGGCCACAATTTATGATTAGCAGAGAAACTAATCGACCGATTTAAACATTTTTTGTAAATATTAATAATGTTATTACCAAAAATTAGCGTCTTTGGAAAAATTTTCTACACTGATGAAAGGTAGTGAAATCAAGGAAAAGGCATTTAATTTATTGATTTTCAAGAACAATTTTGCCAAATTTGATTAATTTCTAATAATAAAGGTTAAAGTATTTGATGCAAATAGGGTACGTTTTCAATTTACAAATTTTGGATACTTTAAATGTAGCGTATCCGGATTTGATTTAAATGTGAGGAAATTGAACAGCATTGGAGGTACTTTTTATTTAAAAGAAATAGTGCAATAATTGGTTACGATTTGAATAATGAAAACACTTAATCAATCACAAGATATCGCTTGTAAGAATTAAAAGTTTTGATGACTTTCCTTTCCATAAATTCCATAAATTCTTGCAATCATTTTCTTAAAAATAGAAAAGATTTTGAGACGAATCAAAATGGTGTTTGAAGGAAATAAATTTTACTTAAATACTGTGCATATAAAGCCTCATTTAGTCATTTCGAAAAGTTCGATCCCTAGTTGAAATATGCCCTAACATATAGCCAAAAACAATAAACAGATCTCAATAACCAGATGTGATAGGCCAAATCTGAAATCAAAATCAGATTAAGACTACATGGCTTTCCCAAAAATACTAAATTTGATTTGTTTTTACTGTTTCTAATGCTTTAGTAACTTATTTTAAAACAGAACGCAGACTTTTTGGTCATCTTGCGATATATTTGAAGCACATCACAGGGCAGTTTCTGAAAAAGCAATGGGGCAACTATACATTAAATAATGTTTCCTCATTCAAATAGCTAGGATAATAATAAGACTCATCAAATTGGCGGAGCTAGCAACCAAACGGAGGATATTTTTGGACTGTTTTAAAATTCCAATGTACGTTATTATCTTTAGCACATTCTTTCCTCTTGCTGTCACAATAATTTTATTTCAATCTGCTTAAAAGTGTACTTATATAAAACAATTACTCTCAAAATACAAATTATTTCTGCTACCATGGCAATGAAATAAAAAAGAAGATCCACAAAAGTCTAACAAAAGCAGCTTACAAAATTGTTCAAATGAAGCGGAAAATTGATGCGTTAACAATAATTTCCGATCAACTTAAACTTAAACACATAAACACACATACACACACAAACACACATAAACCGCCAAGCAAACAAACAGCCTGTCACACAAACACTGGCATCCACACATACATACTCACATACATATTAAAAGAAAGTTCACAAAGATATAAAATTCGCGAAAGAATTTGAAATTTCCGCAAAGAAAGACACAACGAACTACAAACGAAGTATAAGAAAAAGAAAGTCAAAACCGGAAATCGAACATGGCGCAAAGTCAAAGTTAGCTGCCGGAAAAAGGATATCACTACATATGTATGTATGTGTGTGACTGCTACATATATGCAGTCAAGTTTCGGTGCCAAGTGCAAGCGTGCAAAAGCTTGCGTCGTTCCTTGCCGCCTTGTGCCGTGTGGGTGGCGCTATACTCGATGTTGATTCGGATAGAAAATAAAAAAGAACCAAAATAACACACACCATCGTTTCAAAGTCTATTTCACTGCTTTGAATTCTGCTTCTTCGTTGAATTGCTACAAAATAAAAACTCAGAGCAGAAGAGTAAGGTAATAGTAGCTAGTAGCAGTTAAAATGAAGCAGAATTTTGGTATCAAAACAAATCCAAACAGAAGCTAGATAATTCACTGACAGAAAATAATAAAAATGAAGTCGAGTACAAAATTTTTCGATTTCCTTTTGATATTCGTTTTATTTGTTTAAGTTTTCAGTTGATGTTTTTAGCAATTTGCTTTACTTGTTATTGTTTTTTATATCCAGATTTTAGTTAAATCGAGTCAGTAAACACAGATGTGAGTGCCAAGCAGCAAATGAGAGGGTCACCAAAAGTGCGTTTGCAGCAACATCTCAGCTTTATGAAGCGTAGAAGTGCAGCAGAGTGTGTATTGTGGACATGTTGTAGCAAAGTCAGCTGTGACGTTGGAGATATTCAATGAACCCATTTTGGATTGCATACTGTGAAATGTATTTTTTGCATTTTGGTCGATTTTTGATGAAAGATTGTGGTGAATAATAATTTGTGGTTTTTATTTTATATTAATTTTTTATAAATTTTATAACACGCAAACAAGTTTATTGTATAAAAATATTTAATTGAATATAATATTTTGAAATATTTTTAAAATTTTAAATTGACAATAATGTTTTAAGCACAATTTGTGAAATTTTAAATTTTACAGGCAATATATATATAAGAACATTTTGTACCTGTCAAGTCACCAAGTGTGTGTGTGCCTTGGTATGTTATATGTGGTGTGAAGTCACCTAAGAGTATTCGGATTTTACAAAAGAGTATTCGAAACACACAAAAGTAGTTATAAAGCCTTTAAAGTAATTGTATCATTTTTTTACGATTTTTCTTCATGTTTCTGATGATTTTTCTATTTTTTGTAAAATTTAGCTCCTCATGATATATATCAGAATATTGCCATCAGTTCCATAAATAATTAATGATTTAAATATAATTATTATTGTTTTGTTTTTCAGTAACTGCAGATAATTTCCAAAACACTTTCTTTTGTGCAAAGAATCCAAAATCCAAGTCTGGAAAAAAGGTTTGGCCTGTCACGTCAGAGTCTTGAGATTTTTGCTCACAAAATTGAATTGAATTGAGCAAAGTTGATTTCATTCTCTTCTCCTTAATACACTATTTATGCCATTTCTCTTTCCATTCTAAAAAACTTCTAAGAATTCTGAAGTGATGTAAAATATACCCACATTATTTGCCATGATTAAAATAGTTTCTTACATAGATTTTAATTGCTGCTTATATCAAAAATCGAATAGATGCGAAAAAAACGAAAGAGTATTTTTATTCATAATACTTCGGTTGAAATTCATCCGTACAAACTACAATTTATCTATTTCCTGTCGCTTTGCTATGTTAAAATTGCTTGTACTTAATTATTGTTAACTTCCTTTCTAGTATCAATACTGGTTCTTATTCACTTTTTGAGCAATAAGTTCTATAGATCTTTTTCAATGGCCCTTATTCTTGAACCCTCGCTCGCTCTCAAAACGACGTCGAAACAAAATCGTTATATTCTTAAAACTTTCAGTTTAGACGTTGAGACCTGCAGTGATTGTTCATGTTAACTATTGAGCAAATCTCGTCAAATAAATGTTAACATTTTTGATAGTCGAAATGATCTTCGACGACAATTCATTGGTGAAAGTGAGCTCTCGACGACGACATTTACTCGACGCGGATTCAAGAATAAGGGTGAATAATTGTCTTGTTTCCGAAAACTAACACTTAGACCCATCTTTTATTTCTTTGAACTCAATTGAACTTAATTTTAATAATTAATTTATAGATAATTATATTGCTTTACATTTTTGCTGGCATTTAATCCTTATTCATTCTTCAATGGTTTTTGAGGCTGTTAATTTTTGAAACCGTTTAAAATATATTCAAATGACAATATATAAAAACCTGCTTAACCTGAATTTTAAAAAACTTATTTGTTTAGACAAAGTCGATAATAGTCTTAAAGATTTCAGCTTTAATTTATGTATGTTGTTTTTTGGCGGTTTAGCTAAAAGTTTTTTGAATATTATTCGAAATCTGTGGTAGAGAAGGATTTTTAGAATTAATATTGTCATATATTAGAGAACATGTTAAAACCGAGTTTTGAATAACCCGAAAATTAGAATATTTTAAAACTGATTTTTCTCATATTCGGAGTTTTCATTTCGATATGCCAAACTTCAGAATTAGAGTGTATTGTAGAGATTAATGCTAAATATTGAATCTTAGAATAATACTTGATTTAAAGGCCTTGTATTAATTTTTGTGGAATTTAAAGATATTATAGGTTTTTCGAAAAGCCACTTTTTATGAGATGCAGGTGTGGTTTTCAACCAATGTAGCTCATTTTCAAACTTGATCATTTTTATTTAAAGAGAAGCATATGTATTGAATTTCGTTACGATAGCTTCACAATTACGACGATCTCACACATACCATGAGACAGACGGATAATATATATTTGATATTTTTTTTTAAACTACAACCTAAAAATCTTAATTTTTACAGAACTTTATCCCCTTTACATGGAAGAACAAAAAACAATTTTTATGAACACTTTAGAGTATGTTTGAGAGGTAATCTGTTCGAGTTAATTAGCTTCATCTATATTAATATGTGCTTTTTTTGATTATTTAGAAAAAGTTGCTTTTAACATTTTATATATAATCGAATCTAAAAATTGAAGAAATTTTTACTTTCTTGGTAAAAACCACCATCATACCATTTACCTGGAAATATTAACTTGAACACATTAAACCTAAATGGTTAGACGGAAAAGAGATAGCATTCCGAAGGGAAGTTCAATTCTTGTTAGTATTTCAAAACCAAGAAAATACTTTGGAAAACAAATATGAGCGAAATATCACAGAAGGCTGTTAGAACATTTATGATTTGCAGATCCATAGCAGGAAAAACCTTTGGATGCACCCCACAAATACTGGAATGGATATATACAATGATCATACGTCTCATGAATGCGTATGGCTCAGTCATCTGGGCAGGACAAACAAAGAAACATACAGTCATAGCTGCGCTAAACAAGCAACAGAGATTGGCCTGCGTGTACACCACGGCATGCGAGCCATGCGAGCATGTCCAACAGCATCGGTCTTGGCCTCATCTAAGAATTTGCGCCAGCCATTTCTGTCTTTCGCTTGCTGGCGCCAGTTGAAAATTCCAAGCTTCGTCAGGTTGTCCTCTACTTGGTCTTTCCAACGAAGATGCGGTCGTACTCTTCTGCGTTGACTGCCGCTGGGTACCGGATCGAATGTTTTCTCCAAAGTAACACCTGTTGGAAAGAGTTATTCTTCGTTTGATCTCAATGCTGATGTCGTTGGTTGAATTAATGCTGGATCCCAGATAAACGAAGTTCTTCACAACCTCGAAGGAGGTCTTGTCAACGGTAACGTGGGTTCCAAGACGCTGGGACTGTTTGTTTGTTGGCACCAAGTATTTCGTAACTGTAACACATCTTTACATTTGCATTTAATCCCAGGCGAAGAGGGCTGTTCAAAGGATGGACGTAAAGGTATCGGGCATAACTCGAAGCAAGTTTGATATTCTATCGAGACAATATACTGAAATAACAGTACCAAAAGACAGCATACATCCAAAATTCAGTTTCACTAAAAGATTCCAAACTGAAATAAATAATTAAAAGAAATATGAAGGTCTATCCGAAATTTATAAGATAAACCATTACATGATAACATGGTACACTGATGGCTATCTTACCGAAAAAGGGACCGGGGCAGGAGTCTACGCACCATGGAGTAAATCCTTCGAGCCCATGATGAGCAGAAGTATATTCTAAGCGGAAATATAAGCGATTTAGAGATGCGTATACTTTAACCTGTAACAAAAATACCGGAACCAAAACATAGCTATCCTATCCAATAGTCAAGCTATCAAGGCACTGCAATCTCATAAGGTAGCCTCAAAATTGGTGATAGAATGTCTTGATAAACTTAAAACATTTGGGCAACAAAACCGGGTCTGGATCCTGTAAGTTCCGAGACACAAAGTTATGAACGGGAACGAAATTACCGACGAACTGGAAAAGAAGGAGCAACAACTACTTTGACTGGTCCAGAACCGTTCAGTGGAATGGGTAAAGCAATTCTTTCCCTTTCGATAAAGAAAGATGAAGAAAAACAAAGAGGCACATACTAGGAAAATCTGCCAGGGTTAGAACACTCTAAACTTTTCTTAGAAACACACGCCCTAAAGTGAATTAAGGAATGTATGAAGCCGTCAGAAATTATCTAAGAATCATCACAGAATTACTAGCAAGTCGGTGTAGGTTAAAATGTTACCTAAAAAACTGGGAATTCTAAGTGATAACACATGTAGGTTTTGCATGGAAGACGAAGAATCTGGGATGCACATTTTAGGACAGTGTCTCGCAGTTGTTCAAGATCTTTAGACCAGACCCGTTAAACCATGTTATTGGTCCGTTGTGATACTACAAAATGGAAGAAGGGAGCAACCAAGTGAAACTTTTGTGTAGGATGTTCTTAATGTGGTAGAAGCTGTAGAAACATGTGATATTAAATCTGAAGCAAGTGTTATGCGTTGACCTCAGTCAAAACACGTGACTAAGCGTTCCTCTCCACAAACATTTCCTACCACCACCAACTACATTTTTCATCGTAAATTGATGTTTTTTAAAGTTCCTTTGATAAGAAATAAGAAAAGAAAGATTAAAGCGTAGGACCATGGCCCAGTCAGCATTTGAACCCGGGACCCTTGAGAGACAGTCCAGCGCGCTCCACTAGACTAACGAGGACAACCGTATGTCATAGAACCTCGATAAATTCTGAGCTCAACCATCTGACACAGAAATTTTTTGAATTCAAATAAGTTTTTCGATAAGATAGATAATACCGAATATCGATGGCAGCGCACAAGCGATAGTCATAATATCAATGGTTCTAACTATCAATAGCTCTCAACCACTAATTTGTATATACAGATGCGGTCAAAATAATAGCAGTGCTCTTATATTCAGACATGTTTAGAAAAATAATACTAGTCTACAAATTCTGGAGCCGGTAAGCCTATTATCATTCCTATACGTACTTTCAACGCTGGTTCTAAATCTTTACTCAGTTTCCTCTCTTATTGTAAAATTTTTAGTATACAGGGTGTTTAACGTTTTTGGCACGTGTTTAGTATTATTGATCTAGAATCTAAACTGCAAACCATAAAATAAAAAATAATATTTTCTATTTTAGAAAAGATATCAACTTTTCCTTCAATATATCAACTACTATCATGTCATGTGCTGTAGCGGAGATAACATTTTCAGATTATCCAAAGAAATATCAGCAAATTTTTTATATTCTACTTTAGCTGAGCTGTTATCATCCAAAGTTAGAATTTAATAAAAAATTGTTGATTTAGTGTATTTTTACATGAAAAACAGACATTTTAAATTTGAACGATTACAGCTCCGCTAGAACAAAAAATACAAAATTTGTTGATATTTCATTAGATAATCTCAAAATGTTCGCTCTACTATCGCACATGACACGATAGTGGTTGATATATTGATTTAAAACTTGATATTTTTTCAAAAAAACAAAATATATATTTTGTTTATGGGTAGCAGTTTAGATTCTAGATCAATAATACTAAACACGTGCCAAAAACGTAAAACACTTTGTATCTGGAAAATTTTACAATATAGCAGGAAACTGAATACAGATTTTGAACCAGCGTTGAAAGTACATACAGGAACGATAATCTGTTTATAGGATCCGAAATTTGAAGACAAGTATTTTTTATACAAACATATCTGAATATAAGAGTACTGCTATTCTTTTGACCACAGCTGTATATAGCAACTTGAAGGTAGATTCATAGAAGACATTATCATTTTATATTATTTTACATCACTCCTGGAGTACATAAAGTAATATTATATCAAAAATAAATAAATAATGTCTGATGTCAAAGTATATATGTCCACCAGACATTTTTTTTTTATTATATACAAAACACTAAGGGTGACTTTGACTTCCATAACTATTCAGTACATTTTCGAACTGTTGAACCGTTAACTCCACTTAAGATATGACTTTACTTAGATATATAAGGCTGCATTTTTTATGCCAGTGCTACCCATTCGTTATTGTGTTTTGGGTAGAGTAAATGCATAAACCGCAAAATAAAAGCATTTTTTAACATAAAATAATACTTTTTCCTAATTTTATGTCACTACGAAAAAGATCTCACCGTCAAGATGATATAAATAATAAAAACGATAAAAGATATAAAAATTAAAAAAGTAACTATTAAAAAAAAATTAAATACGGCAGAAATTCGAAGAAAACTATTAAGACAAATGTCATCTCTAACAAAAGGAAAGATATATGATAATATAAGAAAAAGAAAAAGAAGAAACTAAAGAATTAAAAGAATGAATCTTTTATAAGTTTTAAGAAATCTTCAGGAAGCCACTTAAACACTTTTGTATGTATTTGATGTTAAATTTACTATGTTCTACTTCTTTTCCATACAATGCAATCTATATATATAAAAATGGATGTATGTATGTGGGTATGTGGGTATGTGGGTATGTGGGTATGTGGGTATGTGGCTATATCACGTATAGACTCCAAAACCGCTGAACCGATCTTTATGAAATTTTCAGGGAAACTGAAGCCACATCTTGAGAGTGTTCCTGTGAGGTTTGGTAACGAATGGAGGAGGGGGCGTGGTACCTCCCATACAAGCCAAATTTGCGCTATCGATCCAAACCAATAAAAGGATATATATCAGACGGTTTCAATCGTAAAAAACTAAGATTTGGTAATTTTATTCAGATAGTAATTGTCGGTAACTGTACAGAAAATGGGCGTGGTTGTAATATAAAAAAGCCTACTTTTTCGGAATCATGGCAATTCCGGAGTTCTACAGGTTTTTACAGTGATACTTGCTGTGTAGGTGCCCCAAGAGGCGGTCACTATATATAAATGTTTTCACGCCCACTTTTACCACCCACAAATTAAGATCTATATACATAAAAAGCAAAACGATGTGTGTCTGGATGTGTGATGTCTATAGACTCCGAAACTACTGATCCGATTGACCTGAAATTTTGGCAGTCGATTTGTTGCAGGTACGAGATGGTTGAGGAAAAAAATTGCCACACCCCCCTGTAACCGCCCCCAAATCAATAAAAATGTTATATTTCAGTCGGTTTGGGTCGTATAAGGCTAAAATTTTGTAATTTAGTACGTATGGTTACTGTCGACAACTGTACTAAAAATGGCTTTCCACGCCCCCTTTTACCGCCCACAAATAAATGAAAATGGTTTATTTCAGACGGTTTTGGTCGTATAAGACTTAAATTTGGTACTTTGGTTTGTGTAAATACTGACAGTAACTGTACGAAAAATTGGTTTCCACGCCCCCTTTTTGCGCCCACAAATCAGTGAAAATGCTATATTTCAAGCAGTTTTGGCCGTATGAGACTTACATGTGATACCAAAGTTTTTTGTTTACTTTCGGCAACTGTACTAAAAAAGGGCGTCATCGCTATATAGCCACACCCACTTTTTGAGAAATCATGAAAATTGACTACTGGGTCGATTGAGCTAAAATGTTGGCTTAGTTTGTACGGTTACTGTCAGCAACTGTACTAAAAATTGGTTTCCACGCCCCCCTTCTACCGCCCACAAACCAATGAAAACGTTTTATTTCAACGGTTTGGGTCGTATTAGACAAAAATTTTGTAAATCAGTACATATGGTTACTTTCGGCAAGTGTACCAAAAATAGGCTTATATTTCGCATGGGACTAAATTTGGTTATTTAGTGCATGGCTACTTTCGGCAGCTATACATAAAATGGTGAATATATTTGGCATTTCTTGACATGTTCGTATATGGCAGTAAGGCGGTCTGTGGCAGAACAACGTCTGCCGGGAAGAGTGAGTGTTCCTGTGAGGTTTGGTAACGTTTGGACGAGGGGGCGTGGTACCTCCCATACAAGCCAAATTTGCTCTATCGACCACAAACCAAATAAGAGATATATACCAAACGGGTTCAATCGCAAAAACTAAGATTTAGTAAGTTTGTTCAAGTGGTTACTGTCAGTAACTGTACAAAAAATGGGCGTGGTAGCAATATATATACGCCCACTTTTTCGAAATCATGGCAATTCCAGAGTTCTACACATATTTATAGTGAAACTTGCTGTGTAGGTGCTCCAAGAGGCAGTCACGATACATAAATATTTTCACGCCCACTTTTACCGCCCACAAATCAATATCTATCTATATAAAAATGAATCGTGATTTGTTCGGATGCTTAATACTTGAAAATGACTGGACCAATTTAGATACTTCCTTCTACGGGTTTGTTCGTAACTGCTACGCAAAGGCTTACGAAAAAATAATGCCACACCCTTTTATCACCCACAAATCAATAAAAATGGTATATTTAAGACGGTTTTGGTCGTATTAAATTAAAATTTAACAAACAAGTTCGTATGATAACTGTCATTAACTTTAATAAAAACGGGCGTGGTCACTCTTATTCTACGCCTTCTTTTAAGAAAATATGAAAGAAGAAATGCCACACCCCCTTTTACGTCCCATAAATAAATAAAAAATTTGTGTTATCGAATAGCTTTATAGCTTAGAAATTCGGTATTCGACCACAATCTAGACGTACCATTTCAGTGATGAAATTTTATGGGAGTTGGTCAAGGGGGAGTTGGACCTCCCATACAACAAAATTTGTGTTATCGAATATCTTTGAAGGTATAGGAATTCAGCTATGGAAATCAGTTTTTGGCCTCAATTTACACATGCAGTTTCAATGATTTTATTTTATGGGCGTTGGACAACGAGCCGTGACAGTCTCCCTTACAACCCAAATTTGCGATATCGAATTTCTTTGAAGTTATAGGTTGACAGCGTAAGAATTCCGTATTCGACCTAAGTTTATACATGCACTTTCATTACTTACATTTTATGGGTAGGGCAAAGAGGAGTGGCACTTCCCTTACAACCCAACTTTGTGCTTTCAAATAGCTTTAGAGTTATAGGTCGCACAACGCCGGAGTTCAGTATTTGACCTCAATGTACACATGCAGTTTCATTGATTTAATTTTATGTTCATTGGTAAGAGGGTCGTGGCACCTCCGATTTAACGTAAATTTGCGATATCGAATATCATTTAAGTTATAGGTCGCACAGTTTTTGAATTCAGTATTGGACCTCAATGTACACATGCAGTTTCATTGATTACATTTTATGAGCGTTGATCAAGAGGGAGTGGCACCTCCCATACAACGAAAATTTGTGATATCGAATAGCTTTGGAGTGCAAAGTCGTATAGCGGCGGAGTTCAGTATTCGACCAAAATTTACGCATGCAGATTTACTAATAAAATTTTGTAGAGTTTGTCGGGGGGGGGGGCGGGCGTGACACCTCCAACTTAATCCAAATTTGGGATATCAAATAGCTTTGGAGTTATAGGTTACTCAGCTTCGAAATTCAGTATTCGACCTCAATTTACACATGCAATTTCATTGGTAAAATTTTATGGGCGTAGGAAAAAGGGGAGTGGCACCTCCCATACAACCCAAATTTTTGCTATCGAATAGTTTTGGAGTTATATGTCGCACAGTTTTGGAATTCGGTATTCGACCTCACTGTACACATCCAGTTTAATTGATTACATTCTATTAGCGGTGATGAAGAGGGCGTGGCACTCCTACATAACCCAATTTATGGGTAGGGCAAAGGGAAGTGGCACTTCCCTTACAAACCAACTTTGTGCTTTGAAATAGCTTTAGAGTTATAGGTCGCACAACGCCGGAATTCAGTATTCGACCTCAATTTAGACAAGCTGTTTAACTGATAACATTTTATGGGTCTTTGACAAGGGAGAGTGGCAGCAACGCGCCGGGTTTTAGCTAGTAAAACACATAAAGTAAAGTATTTCAAGTAACTACTGAATATTAAGATGTTCCTCAAAAAACAACAAATTTATATCTTTATTAAAAAATGATCGCCAAAAAAGTATGATGTGCATTTTTCTGGTTAGTCTAATAATGTCCAGAAAGCGTAGAATGAACAGGCAATAATACTTGAGAAAGCATAAGGCCGCGTTCATAGTGAACGCTTATTGCTGAGCTGAGGGGTTTAGCTGAAAAAAGCTTTTTGTATAATCATATGGAAAACGCCTAAAGTGTTCATCGTGCAAGCTGACTTCGAGCATAAAGCTACTTTAAAAATGCTTTTTAGCGCTTATATTTCTTTCTTGCTTGCTCACACTTCATATAAACTATAAACACCAATACGCTCAAGAAGCAACTTTGAGCAGCGTTGAATAAGTGTCCATTTTGATCAAAAAAATCTCTACAAAGCAGCTATATGGATCAGCTTCAGTCAAGGCGTCCACTATGAACACGGCCTAAGATATATTTTAAAAACAGATAGTTATGGTCATCAAATAAACTATTCTGAAGCACAGTTTTATAAAATCTATAATATATTTGATCCATTCCTAAGTTTATAATTTTTATTCAAACTTTTTTTATTTTATCCTAAGGCACTATTAGTACTATTAGTACACTTGACTATTAGTAATATTTTCTAAACTAGCCTCGTTATTTTCTGAAGTAGGTACTTCTAGAAAAGATAAATATTCTTCCCAAAAAAAAAAAAAAAAAATTTCAATATATTCTTACAAATATTTTAGAGAGCTTGTTTTAAGGTCTTTTAAAACCAATTATGTGAAAATCAATGTAATTCCACAACAATAACGTATTCGGAATGGGCTAAATTTATTTCACATCTTGCTTATTCAATGATAATTATTAAGACTGTTAAAAATGGGTTATTATGCCTGATGTTGTTGCCTGATTTGATTTTCTAAATAAACCGAAAAATTAATTCTCAAAATGGGCATTATATGATAGGAAGAACTCGTTCTCTTTAAGTTACACTTAAGAAAGTTGATCCGATATTTTATTGAGCAATATTTGTAAAATGTGTACTTTTTCGGATTTTCTTTCTTTCTAGTCTTGAATTTGTTCTTAAGTCCCTAGAGAACTGTGACATATTTGGAGAAGAAAAAAGGCGGAAATGTTTTTTAAAAAAAAACATTGAACAGATTTTTATGCAGCTAGTCGATAGGAGAATACTTCAATTTTATTTTTATTTTCTATTAGAAACTGACGCATACATGTGAGTGAGTGAGAGAGAGAGAGAAAGAGAGAACGAGTCAGGGAGTGAGAGTTAGTGTGTTGTGTGTGCGTAGGATAGAAGTCATCTAATGTAATGCTTATGCTTGGGTTTCTTTGGGTTCTGATGTCTGTCTTCGACTTGCTTTGCTTGTTGGAGGATTAAAAACCTATGCAGCAGATAAACAGAAGAAGCATGGAACTCAGAAGTCAGTCGTCTTGAAAGTTGAATGTATATTTGTAGGTGTTTGTGTGTATATGTGGGGGTGTGGGTGTGTGTGCTACTACTTTTCTACATATACATCTGTAACGGGCTCTCATTTATTGTAGCGCATATCTAGTAGATACGAGTAGCTTTTATTTTTTTATATTTTTTATTTTACTACACTTTTTGTTGTTGTTGTTGTTGCCCTCATCACTTTGAAGCATTCTTCAATAAGAATTCGAAGGCAAATCAGGGCAAAAAATAAAAAAATAAAATCTGAAGGCAATCAAAGTTGTTGTTGCTAATGTTGTTGCTTTTGTTGTAGTGGTGACTTGATTTTTGTTATGTTGGCAGTTATTTTTATTGGAGTCGTTGTTGTTGTTCCTGTTGATGGTGATGTTGTTAGGATATTTTATGCATGACGCATGTTTGTTGTTATATGTAAGCAACCAAATGTTTTGTCAAAATCGTCATCATTATTGTCATAATCATCATCATCATCATCATCATCCCCATCCCCATCCCCATCCCCATCACCACCATCATCATCATCATCATCATCATCATCATCATCATCATCATCATCATTTTCATCATAATCGTATTACCATCATAACACCGACAGCATCAGTATCAACACCATCGTCATAGTCATCGTCATAGACATCATCATCGAAACAATCATCAAAATCGACAACGTCAATAAAATAATGTTGCTCTAGGGAACAATTTTTATTTAATATGTTATTACAGTTGTTGCTGTTGTTGTTGCAGTTGTTGTTGTAGCTACTGTTAAGCGGTTGGAATTTTTATTAATACAAATTTTGTTTTTGTTATTGCTTTAACTAAACACACACACCCACACACACAAACCCATTTACATATGTTTGATTGCAAGCACCCAACGTGCACAAATACGAATGCGAATCCGTTTCGAAACCGTTACGAGTCCGTCAGTACGCATTTCACTTTCTTATGTTTCGACGGACCCGTTACGAATTTGTCATAAACGGATTGAAAAATTTGTCTTAAACTTGTTTTAAAACCTTTTATTTTATTTTCAGTAAAGTAGACGAACTGTATTTTTATTTTAAATAACTTTTTTATATCATTCGGCACGTACCTAACTGTAGAACAACAAAAAAATAATATATAAAATTTTCAATATAGCATAAACTTTATTGTTCCGTTTTGAATCCGAACTATTTTATGAAAACGAGTCTGTTTCAAATTCGCATTATTTAAAAAAAGAGTCCGAACCGGATTCGTATATGAAGTCCGTTCCGAGTTTGTAACGAATCTGAAAAAGTTGAAAAAGCGATTCGTATTTTTGAGAGGAATTTCATACAGAAAGGATCAGTTCCGGATGCGAAACGCGATCCGTTTTGGATAAACAATACGAAAAAGTAAGTCCCTCTCGAATTCGTAACGGATCCGTTTAGCACACTGGGCAGTTAAACATTTTGTAAAGCAACATATTGAATATGTGTTTAAAATCTGTAAACCAGCAACACATTTTTATGAGTACATATTTTTACTACGATTTTTTGCTACTATTTTTTGCTAACAATTTTCTGTTTTTGTTTTTTTTTTGCAACTTTAACCACATCAAGTAATTACATTTTTTCCGAGTATCAGATGCAGATATATGTATGTCTGCAGGTGGCGTAGGATTTTTTACTCTCTTTTTATTAAATAAATTTTGCACTCTTTTTATTAAATATATTTTTCTATTTGGCATGAAATGCAACATATTGATTTTATGGTATACGTTTAAGTCTGAAAATGTAAGCATTTAATACATATTTATATTTTCATTTAAGCTAATGCTTAGGGGTCGTACAAAAACTACGTTACTAATTTTGGGGGAGGGGGTTCAGTTATTGTGACGTGACCAAAAATTTAAAAAGCTAATATTGATGCAGTGTTAGTCTAGAATGTAAATATTTTGTAAGATTTGGATTTTTTATGATTTGATCTTAATTTTCTTTAAAAATATAGAAGATTTGCTAGCATGTGTTATAAAATAAAAAAAAATCTTTTCCAATATATGTATATATTTTCATGATTTGAGTTGATAAAATTTAAAGTAATTGTTGTATGTTCCCCGCATATTAGCACTCTGCATACAAAAAAAAAAAACAGAAATTATCCTTGAAGGCTAAGCATTTTTAAAATAACATGTAAAAAAAATCGAAATCGTCATAAAATATCAATGGGAGTACCGTTCGCAACTAACATTTGAGCTCTCAGAAGGTTACATTTTTTTATTTAAAGAGGTTCGACCTCCATATCGCTTCTAATGTACTTGTGCATGGAGATTAAACACTTTGTTCCACAAATATCGGAGCATGAACTCATTTCGGTTGTTTCGATGAAACCCTTCGAAGCACTTTATCGAGGATTACACATTTCCGTGCAGTGAACTAATTTTTGTTGCCTGGAGGAAACCTTTTTGAAGCACTTTATCGTAGTTATCTGGCAAACCAATTTAAACTTGTGACAGCAAGTCTTATCGAAGCTTTTCTTGTGAAACTCATAACTCGCTTGCAACAGCAAGTTTTTTAGAGGCTGGAGTACGATGGCATCTGCTTGCAAAAACAAGTATTATCGAGGGACTACGCTGTTATAATCAGCGCAGCAATTTTTTGTCATATTATAGTGAATAGTCATCGCGTGGATACGTAGAATAAATGCGCTAATAAATTATATAAAAAATTAATACAAAATATATAGCATATTATCACTTCTATGTGAAAGAAAGTATAACGATTAGATACGTTTCGCAGAAAAGAATATAAAACGCGAATTCCATCAAGCTGTGGTGAGTTAGTTTTTAGTCACATTCCACTTCTTTTTTTTTTACTAATTGAATTGAATATATCCTATTTTCTACTTACTGTCCACTGTGCTCTTCAAATTTGAATCTGTTTGTGGACAAACGAGTCTGTTATCTCGCGACACAATCAGATACAAATTATTCGATTGTATATTTTCACGTCGGCTGTTTACAAATATGTCTAGAACCGGCTTAATGCGAACTGATCAGCCTAAACGAAAGTTCGGTGCTTGCACCAAAACAATTGCATTTCTTTTTCCAGTTGGTGCTTAGATGCGATGCGAATTATATAGAAATGCAATCGCAACTTTTTGTTTCGAAAAATAATGGACAATTTGGCTTGACGCTAAAAAGACAGCTTAAACTAAAATACGGTTGTTCCTTTCTAGCGTTAAAGAATTTAGAAGAATTAAGAAAGAATTTCGAAATAGCATTTAATGTAAAAATTTTTTAAAGTTTTTTTACAAACAAAACAAATGGCTTATTAACTCTGCCAAAAACCAGGTGAATTTCTTTGCATTAGAAATGAGGTTACACCTGAATTGGTTAACAAAGAATCCGATGAAGAGTTTCGAGAATCCTTAAAAAGCTTCTAGCTTCTGAATCGCAGTGATTGAGAGTTTCGACTCTTGATTCAAAAATGGAATAGCTCTTACTGGTGATATAAGTTATTGTTTTTTTTTAATTGTACCTTAAATTGATCTAGTCAGTAATGCTAGTGTAAGTTCAGAGTGCTAACAAAATTATATAATATGTGTACAACAATTAATTTCTTTTTTTCATATGCCACGCAACTTTGTAGAGAGGGGCAGGGGTTTTGAAATGCACTACGAAAAGTCACGGAGGGGGGTCAAACAAGCTGTAAATTGGTCACATAACTTATGAATGACTAGTTAATTCTTTCTAAAGTTCTAGTTTTATCTTTGCAATTCTTATTTAGTGTAAAATTAAATAAAATAAGCTTTCGTATTCGAATTTCAATGACTTACCGCTATATATTGCCATCCCTTGTTGACACGAACTAAAATTGCTTCTTCTTCGGTTATGTATGCAATTGTACCCGGTGGATTCATTGCTGATTTCTATAAATTAAAAGAAGAAATTCACAAATTAATATGTTATTAATACTTGGAAAATGCCCCTTTCCAATTGGAATTAGCTTCCATTACATATATAAAGACAACTTTTTCGATTTTGAACTAATATGCGAGAGATATGAAAGAAAGTGATGAAAGAAAGATTTTTATTATGTAATAAAAAACAATAACGCGTTTGATTATGCCAAGTTGTATTTATTAAGTGGAGGTTTATTTCAGAACTAGTTATTTTTGAGATTGAATCCAGTAAAGTGAATAACAAGGTCATTTAGAAAAAACTTTAATCAAATAGTAGAGCACGACCAAACAGAAACAAGCTGAAAATATATCAGCAAAAATCTAAAAACAACTTCAGTAACCATGTTTGGTTAGTGGAAGACTTCCAGCAGACTGTTGGACCCATAATAATAACATAAGCGTAAAGACTGAAGTAAAGCAAAAATACAACAACAAATGTGCAAATATGAAATGGAAGAACAATTGAGAAATCGACACTTAAAATCTCATCGTCTCTGTGGTGCAGTTCGCTAGTGCGCGCTTGCACGGCGTATCACAAAGATTTCTGATGAAGCCTTTAGCAGGGCCGAAATTGCAATAAAATCAGCTAGTGATTTTTTTCCTTTTCATATTGAAAAAACGTTGTTGTTGTTGTTTCTCTGGAAAGATTCGTTAGAACAATTAATTGTTCTAACTTTGACCTAAAGCTAGAACAATTAACTGTTCTAACTTTGACCTAAAACTCAATAAACGATTTTAAACTATCAAACAACTAGAATTTGTATTTAAAATCAAATATGATTTAAACTATCAAACATTCAGAATTTGTAGTTAAATCATATAAAATCAACATAATATATAACAAGGTCATTTAGAAAAAACATTAATTATATTAAATTTTTAAGACATGCTGTATTATATTTCAATTGGGGAAAACACTTGACTTCGTAATTTTCCGAAATCGCAAATTTACGAATAATTGAAGTGAGCGACTGCTTTTCAAGATTTTTTCCGAAATATTTATCAAACTGACAACGCGCAAACTGTTAATTTTTTGAATCCTTTGTCGTTGCCGTTTAATTGTTAAAAAATGCAGAAAATAAGTGAAAAAACTAAATTATATGAAATTTTATTGAAGAAGATCGTTCAGGATGTTGTTTATTTCATGAAAGACTGTTGCTTGTGCGCACTGAACACATCATTTCTTCTCAAATTTCCGGCGATTATTTTTCATCAACTCATTAGATGATTAAATTTAAGCAATTTTTGGAAAACAAGAACAACAACAATTGCACTAAAATTTTCCTAAAATTCCGATATCGGAAAATTACGAAGTGAAGTGTATACCAAAAATATAATTTTACATAAAATGTTAATACATTTAAAATATTACTACGATATTTTATACCCTTTGGAATGCATTTGATACTATATTATCTTTTATACATAATTTCTAATACAAAATTTCAGTAAAAAAGAATGAATTCAAACTGCGCATTGTACTGAATTAAATTTCAAATTTTAATATTTGGCCAGTATTTAATTTTAATACAATTTTGATGTGGTCATATATGTAAGCCCAAAAGTATTGAAATTTATTCAAAATTATCTAACTGTGCTGTTGTTATGGTTGTTTGTTTGGTCCGCAATTGTGTTGATTGTTATTGTACTGTTTTTGATGTTGTTGTTATTATCAATGTATATGTAAAATTTAAATATGTAAATACACATCAGTTGCTATCGTTTGTTATTGGCTTTGTTTATTTTCAACAAGATAAATACAATATAATTCGTCGGCCTTTGTAGCCTAGTGAAGAGTGCGCTAGACTATCAACTCAGAAGTCCCCAGTTTTAGTGCGGGTTCAGGTATGGCTCATTTCGCTTTCTTTGTTCTGTACCACATTTTAAAATTTTTGAAATAAAAAACCCAAAACTAAATGTGGACAATGTGGAATTATAGGACAAGAACAACTGAGGGCTGGAAATGCTTGCCGAGGTTAAGGAATAACACTAGCCTCGGTTATAAGCAGTTCAAATTGTATTTCACGTTTGTTCCGCCTAATCGATAATTCACATATTTTTCCAATCAATTCTTCCTCTAATAATCTATCCCTTTTTTCAGGTCAAAGACCAAACGTTGTTTGTATAAGGTCTTGGTGCTTTGATCTTGAAAAAAATAAATAAATATCTACATATCCAGTATTTATTACTACTACTCAGGTTTGCGAATTCGTCACTAGGCATGCGTTGTTCTTTGAAAACTTTATTTATTTTTGAAATATTATAATTAATTCGAATTACTTATTTTATGCATTATATTTTTTCTATATTAAAAAATATTTTTTTTAATAAAATTTAAATTTTAAATTACTTATTGTTTTTTATATACGCTCCTTACTACAGGAAAAATTAAAAATTCATGTTGTTCCGAAATATTTATTTCCATTTATTAAATATAGCTTTTAATTACATTTAAGTTTAACCAACACATAAAAGAACCAGAACCACAAATTCATCACTAAAAATATCGAACGAAAAATTGTTATACAAAACAAATTTGTTTTTAACTAATTTTTATTTAGAAGATGAAATGCTTAAAAATATTTTTGAAAAATATAAATGAAAAAACCAGAATTTTTCTCTATTACATTGTATAAAAAGGAATTCTACGTCTGCACTTACGATACTATTGAAACTGTGTCTTTTTTTTTAGACACCGTCTTGATGTTTTTTTAAGGCAAATTAAGGTTGGAAAAGACTTTAGAATTACACTTTTTGTTTAAATTAGTTCATTAAGCTGTTCAATGCGTCTTATTTTGCAATAGAGAGTTTTGTTCGGATATTTCAACAAATATATCCCACTGATGCAAACCGTTGTGATTCTATTGTAGTTGGAGAAATAGTTGTACAATAATCGTAAGCAGTTTGATAGTTTCGATTGCAATTGCCTTCACCACAAAAGAAAATTATTTTCTAACTGAGTCAATATATCTGACAATTTTGAAATACATAGCTGACTTCCTGAAGTTGCAAATTCTTCTAAAATCTTGCAAAGTCTTTGCTCTAGTGCTTCACACTCATCGTCCTTACAATCTTTTCAGCCTTATTAAAAGGTTTTTCTAATTCTATATTCATATCAACTTATATTGAAATGGTTGCATTATTTATATGAATATTTGTAAAAAAATTTTTTTATTTAAAAATCCCGGGATCCCGGCATTAAAAGGGGCTTCAATACTCCGGGATCCCGGGACTAACTTCCCTTGAAAGTGATACGTGTGGCGGTCACTACTTATATAAATGTTGTTACGAACACTTTTCCCGCCCAAAAATCAATACAACTTCATTTATCAATCGGTTTAGAGCGTACAGTACTAAAATTGGTAATTTAGTTCATATGCTAACTCTTCAAAACTTTACAAAAAATTAGCCTATCACACTATATTTACGCCCACTTTTCAGAAATAATTGTAGTTATTGAGATGCTCATGTTTTGATATTAAAACTTGGCATGTAGGTGCTAGGGATGTGCAAGTCGAAGTCGAAATAAGTCGAAAGTCGACTTTTGCTTGATAATTTTCGACTTTTGGTAATCGACTTTCTGATATTGAAAAAAGTCGAAAGTCGACTTTACTTTCGACTTTTTTCATTTTACGCGAAACAAAAACCTTAACGCTAATCTGAGAGCTGTCTTCTCTAAACTAATAAACGAAATAGCTGTTTAACAACAAATAAAGCAGCGTTGGCAACTCTTGATTTGATAAATATAAAATAGTGGTCGGCAAAATTTAAAAAAAAGACTGTAAGTGGAAGTGTGACAAAGCAATTGCGTATCATCTGATTACGTTACATGCGTAACAAAATGTTTTAATGAAATTGTCACTATTTGAAACGCAAGTGACAATTTTAATCAAAATTTATTTTTGAGCTTAAAATTTTGTTTTGAAAAAAAAAAACATTACAACAAACACATAGAAATATCAAGAATGATGGGTAACAATTGTTACTTTGCCAGAATGGAGCTGTTAATAGAAATATATATTCACAATATTCAAACTACGCTCAAATGGATTAATTTTACATTATAGAAATTAGAGGAATGTTCTGCTTTAAGTCAAATTGGCAAGAATTTAAAACGAGTGCTTGCCATTGAAATCACCAAAAAATGTACAATATTGAATTGGTAAAACCATACGCTTCTTTAACACTTCTAGATCCTAGGTTCAAAAAGCACGCATTTCAAAATATCTGTGAGCGTTCTGAAGCCATCCTTTACCTTGGTAAGCAGCAGTACATAAATAATTACTGCAAATATTACCCCCCCCCTCTATTTAGGTGATCTTGTGAATGCCGAGATGAGACAAACAAGAATTTCAAATGAAGAAGTTGTGACAGCGGCATCGACATCGACATCTAATAATCAAGAATCCGATAACAGTGGCATATTATGTTTTTTGGTTGAGGTGGTAACATCAAACATGAACTCTACAACTGATGAAATTGAAGAGATGCCCACTCAGCTGCGCCTTTATCTGGCTCGCCCAGCTGTTGATCGAAAATTTAATAAAAATACGCTTGTGATGAATTTCATTTAAAAATCGAGATAAAACTGAAATTTTGAACCCAACCACCTCAGATATCGATGAAATAGCTAAGCTAGAGTTCATAGCTAAATTTGATCAATACAAACAAACCCTCATTTTTAGAAATGTCTGTTTTGCGATTTTTTGGGCCTGGCACAGTGGGAAAGTTTTCGAAAAAACGCGAAAATGGTCAAATAGATCTCCATTTAAACTACAATAACTCAGAATCAGCTGAACCGATTTCCATGATCTTGGTATCATTAAAAAGATATTTTAACAGGCTTTATGACACGTTTTATGACACAAAAAAATTACACTGTAAGAAAATTATAAAAAAAAGAAAATTTTAACTAACGAAAAATCCAAAAAGATCAAGGGTTTTTTACAGTGTATTACTTTTTTAGAAAGGTTTATCCTTCACCTATACCATATCAAAAAATAAAAATGGGTTCTTTGTTAGTTTTTTTTATATAATTTTTTAAGTAGTGTCACTTCTAGTAATTGCCCTTATATTTTATATTTACAGGTAAAATAAATAAACATTGTCCCAGGAAAATTATGAATATGTTTTAACCCCAAAAAGTTCTTGCTTGCCTTAAAAATTGCTATATAAATGCACCTGATGAACGTACCGAAATTCATAATTATAAACAGTTTCGAGAAGCCAAGATATCCCATTACAATTTTTACGCGTATATTTTAAAAATTTGAGTGAAAATGAATTCAAACAATAAGTACAGATGCATAAAAATATCTAATAAGTGTTGCGCTTCGCTTCGTAAAATAAGTGAAAACGAGGCTGCAAATATAATTGAATATTTTCCAGCTGTCGCCAGCATTCATTGTAGCCGTATTTGCGAAACTTGCCGGAATACACTGAGAAAAGAATCCAACGTGGAGCAGAATGAAGTCTCAAATTATTTACCAACAACGCCCAGCGATGAAATAAGGGAAGATTTGAATGAAATTCGAACTTGTACCAGCCGTAATGCAAACATCGAAAACAACGAACTCATTGAAAATATAAATGATCATATTATTCCTCATCTACCAAACCAAATGTCGCCTCTTAAGAGGAAATATATCAAACGAGATGCATACAGAAATAGAAAATTACTGCAAATTTTGGAAAATGTTGCAGATTCACTTGGAGCTGATCCATTGTCTGATTTGTCAGCGCAACTTGAAAACGTCAAAGCCATTTACGAAGAAATTTTGCAAAACATCAAATATCAAATAGAGAACAGCTCAAATCTTTTGGAAAAGCAAAAACTTTTATCTCTCTTACCAATCAATATGAGTCACGCAGAAATTAAAGATCGTTTTGGGGATGATATATCTCACGATTGTATCAAAAAAAGTAAAGATATCCAAAGGAATAAAACGAAGTTTGCAGATATCAATCTTTTAAAAATGAGCACACGTAGTTTACCAACCGAAACTCTAAGCACAGTCAAGTTATTTTATGAAGATGATGAAATTAGCCTAATGATGCCAGGATCGCAAGATTCAATTACTGTTAAACAAGGAAACTTACGTGAAAAAGTTCAAAAAAGACTGATGTTATCTTCACTACGCGAATCTTACTACGAATTCAAAAAAAAACATCCCTTGGCCAAAGTGGGTTTTACAAAATTTACAATGTTAAGGACAAAAAATTGTATGAAACTTGGAGTTGGAAACCAGCAAAATATCTGTGTATGCACATTGCATCAGAATATGAAATTGATGTTTGAAAAAAGTGGCTTAAAATCAATTTGTATTGAAAGAGAATGCACATTTACCGACTACAAAGATGTTCTCAAATCCGTTGTTTGTAATGGTGACATAGAAAAAAGCGAGTGTTGCGTTTCAATGTGTGGCCACTGCTTCAAAAATTTAAATAATCTAAAAACGCACATGCTAAAACATTTTGAAAATAACCAAACTGAAGAAATAATATACAAAAAGTGGAATACAACGATTAGATGTGTTCTGGAAACGTTAACCACCAACCCAGAATCATTTGTCAGCGATTTTACTAAACACATCAAAGTTCTGATTCCGCATCATTTCATAGCAAAGCGACAATCTGAATTTATCAGCAATAAAAGAGTGGCGCTGTTATCAGGAGAAATGTTAATTCAAATGGACTTTGCTGAAAATTATGCATTTCTTGTACAAGATGCCGTGCAAGGATACCATTGGAATAATGATCAGGCTACAATACATCCGTTCGTTATTTATTACAAAGGTAATTATTTTAATATTTTGGTATTAGTAAACACATCCATCCACACTCATCAAAATATTTAATATTTTTTATTTATTTGTTTTTTTCCTTTGTTTGTTTATTTTTAGATAACGATAAATTAACTCATAAAAGCTTAGCCATAATATCTGATTGCAATACCCTTGATAGTATAGCAGTTCATCTATATATTTAAAAAATGATACAGTTCGTGAAGGCCAATATAACCAACAATATTAATAAAATCATTTACGTATCAGATGGTGCAGGAGCACAATATAAAAATAAATATAACTTCATTAATTTATGCCATCACAAATTTGATGTATTGACGCTGAATGGCACTTTTATGCTACCAGTCACGGAAAATCTGCATGTGATGGAATCGGAGGAACATTGAAGAGAGGTGCTCGAAATTATAGTATTGCAAATAAAAATGAAATCCAGTCAACGAGGCAACTCTATCACTGGGCATCAGAAACATATAAGACCACCATACAAGTTGCTTACGCAAATGCTGACGAATACAACAACGTTAAAGAAAAGCTATTTTCAAGATATAAAGAAGCTCAAGCTATAACAGGAACTCAAGGCTTTCATTCATTCATTTCGATAAATGAAACTTTTGTACATGTGCGCAGATATTCTGACTGTGCCAAATTTGAGCAGCGCAAAATTTCTTACAAATAATTAACTTAAAAAAATGTAAATAAAATAAAACACAAATTAATAAAAACATGGCAAATAATATAAACAATTGTTGATGGTTTTTTATTTGTAAACATTTAAAAAATGTTATAATTGTTGAACTATTTTGTAAATGTGTAAGAATGGGACCTGATATTTTCGCTGTTATTCGAATTATTTCGAAAACTTTCGGTACGTATTACTAGAAGTGACACTACTTAAAAAATTGGGGTTAAAACATATTCATAATTTTCCTAGGACTATGTTTATTTATTTAACCTGTAAATATAAAATATAAGGGCAATTACTAGAAGTGACACTACTTAAAAAATTATATAAAAAAAACTAAAAAGAACCCATTTTTTTTTTTTTGATATGGTATAGGTGAAGGATAAACCTTTCTAAAAAAGTAATACACTGTAAAAAAAACCCTTGATCTTTTTGGATTTTTCGTTACTTAAAATTTTCTTTTTTTTATCATTTTTTTACAGTTTAATTTTTTTTGTGTTATAAAACGTGTCATAAAGCCTGTTAAAATATCTTTTTAATGATACCAAGATCATGGAAATCGGTTCAGCTCATTCTGAGTTATTGTAGTTTAAATGGAGCTCTTTTTGACCATTTTCGAGTTTTTTCGAAAACTTTCCCACTGTGCCACGCCCAAAAAATCGCAAAACAGTCATTTCTAAAAATGAGAGTTTGTTTGTATTAATCAAATTTAGCTATGAACAAAATTTCATCGATATCTGAGGGGGTCGGGTTCAATGCATCTCGATTTTTACATGAAATTCATCTTGTCTGGAAATGCATGAAAACAGAATTTCCTTTTGTTTGAGCCATTGCAAAAAACTATTTATCAATTGTTGCAACTTCAGTGCCATCCGAAAGGTTACTTTCTCATGCTGGTCTCATAGCGAACCAATTCTGCTTTCGCCAGAACATCTTAACGTGTTGGTTTTACTACGTTCAGTTGGTGAAGACATGTGGTTCCTTTAACTGTGCATTCACTTGTGCACAGATATATCGAGCCCTAACCGCCGAATTAACGTAAGCGCCTCTTTTTCAAAATTAAGTTTTAATGGCAAACGATTGTATGACAACAAAATCGTCAACTCCAAAAATTTCACATATCTAACATAAAAATTAAATTTTCATGTACCATTTATGCAAAAAAAAAAGAAGACAAGAAAAATGTTTCTCTTGTAAATTTGGCTTATAACGCATACGTTAATTCAGCGGTTAGGGATTGATATTCAGCCCAATTATGAATAATTTTTCCTGTGGAATCGGAAAAGGGAGTTTTAATTTTTAAGATAGCAGATAGAGACATTTTTTTTACCTTCATAAATATTAAATTGGCAATAAAAATTTCGAAAATGTTCTTAAAATTTTATTTTGAAAATTAACTCTCCCTCTTCCGGTTACCCGGGAAAAATTATTCATAAGAAGTCTGATTATCTACATAAGAACTAAAATTGCAAAATTTTGTTTTTTTTTTTATTCTATTTATTAACTGAAGTACCATGTTTTAGTTTATTTTTTAACAATAAATCACATTTTTCATATTGAATTATTTGCTTCTTAACTGCCCTACAAAACCGGTACAAAAATATTTTTAAAAAAGTCGAAAAAAGTCGAAAAGTCGACTTTTAAAGGTTAAAAAAGCCGACTTTTACATTTTCAACGGTTGAAAAAGTCGAAGTCGACTTTTGCACATCCCTACTATTAACGCTCCCTTAGACAACAAAATAGAAATAGAATATGACAGGATTAATGTTATAAATATGCTCAGTTTTCCGATAAACACAGATGAAGTGAGGTCCAAATTAGTGGACGATCCTCTTTTAAGCGCAGTTTTTGAATAAGTATCATCCGATAGCTGATCGGAGTTGCACTCGCGTACAACTTATTTAATACCTTGTGTAAAACATAAGTAAAACGATATTTCTGTAGATTTAATAAAGAAACTTTTTTAAAGCTATGTCTTCTCGAGTAGAAAGTTTTATCAAAGCAAAAGGTGTACAATGTACATACTCGTTACTAAAATATTTTTTTAACGTACGAAAATTTTCATTTATCAATAAAATACACATTAGATATTAAAAATAATCTTTTTTAATTTTATTTTTTTTTTCCATAATCAAGCTGATTAATTTGAATACAAAATTTAAATTTCTTGTGACATTTTTTGTTGCTGACCATACAAACCAAACAAACTAAATTACCAAATTTAAGTCTTATACGACCAAAACTGTCTGAAATAAAATATTTTCGTTGATTTCGGGGCGGTAAAAGGGTGCGTTGAAACCCATTTTTAGTACAGTTGCCGACAGTAACCTTACAAGCTAACAGAATGATGACGTCAAAGCTTTGCGAGAAAATAAAGCGGTTCCTTCAAAAAAAGCTTAGCAGGATTTTTTCGCCATTGCAGTTATTTTTTTTATACTGTGAATTGTAGAAACAAACCCTTTTTTCCGCATTTGATTTACTTATTTGAGATTAAAAAGTAAAATTACATTCTAAAATATTATGAACATAAAAAAAGAACAATCAATAATTCACAAAAACATTTATTTTCAAAAAATTAAAAAAGCGGCGAATTACTTAAACTCAATTTGTTCTAACTTATCATCTTAGCTATAATTCAAGATATAAAGTTCTTCTTTTACTTTTCTGTAAGGGTGCACGATTTTCTAATTTAATGAAGGCTAGTCACTTATTGAAAAGAAACCATTTTTGAAACAGTTTAACATTTTCCCAATTTTATTTTGAAATAATAACTAATGCAGATTAAACTTACAGCGAAGAAATAAGAACAGATAAGAATACTGCTTTAAAGCTATGGTTCTCTTTTTCACCCAATTTTAAAAAATGGCTGCCAGTGTTGATTCTTTATATATACAATTACCAGATCGGGTTGATATATGACTTATGAAGTCAAACAATAAGTCCTAAAAATATACGAATTAGCTTATTTCCACATATTAAATGCGTTCATAGCAAATTTATCTGTAAATGTGTGAATTTTGAAACGCATGCCACAATACTGCATGCACAATTTTAAATATAAATATCAAACTCCATTTGATTTAAAACAATCACCTGCGCAATCGCAAAATCATTTTTCACTGTAGGGTATTAATAGACTTGCCACAAAATTTTTATTTTGGTTTAAAAATGAAGACTTTTGCTAAAATTGTAGTTGTTGTTGGAACGACTTGGAGTAGTTCCATTCCAATAAAGTAGAAAAAATTTTAAATTTCCTGTGTCTTCCTGATTTTACCATTTTTTTTTTCCATTGCACTGGTGTACTTTTCCAAAACTTTAAAGATAGCTTTTACACGTAAAGAAATAGCATTTCTGAGGTAAGAAAAATAAATGACGGGCTTTGAAGAGAATTTTTCGAGTTTAACAACGAAAGAAAATGAACAAACTTTAAGTAGATGGAACATGCATGCGATCTATGCGATACATGCGATTTATGGAACTATTAAATAAGTTTTTTATTTTTTTTTAACTCGCAGATCTAGAGTCTAAAAAAATATATACACAACAAAAAAAAAATTATAAAGCAACATTGCAAAATATAATAAATAATTTACAAAAATCAAAATTTTTAAACCAAAATAAAAAATTTTGATTTCAAGTCAGTTTTATTATACACCTGAAGAGGTCGGAGCATATTAACATTGTGAAAACGTTTGTAATGCACAGGAGGCGTGGTCGGTGTAGAAAAGTATTCATATTCTGGATTAGCGTCAATCCTTGAGTGAAAAGATTTCGCGATTGTGCAGCTGAATGTTTTAAATTAAATTGACGAAAGTGGTTCGATATGCATTTGTGTGCTTAATGTAAATCCATAATTCTTTTTTTTCTATCATGTCAAATATCTGAGATATAGGCAAAAATAAGTATACCGGTTCTTTCTATGTTAATTGGAACATATCTGTTAAACGCATCGGTCAGTTTCAACCGCTTGAAAAAGCAGCAATTTCTGTTTACTCAAATTCATTATCTTTTGTAGTTTCGAAAATATTAGCCTTCAAAAATTTCACATTTTATACATATTTTTACCCCTGTTATTTTTTTTAATTTCAATACAATTCCAAAAACTTATTTTTTGTCGGATGGACAATCTTTGAAATTGTAGTAAACATTTTACTTTTTGCCAATGTCATTGATGGTTTGACAGATTTTCCATCATTTCAAATGTGTTAAAAAGATATAGTCCGACCAACAGAAAAATAAACGTTTCTCACATTTATCTCCAAAACTTGACCTGAAACGAACTGCGGACATTCATCTTCTTCGGTGCAAAATTGGACCATTATTTGTAAAACTGTGTTATTTTAAAATTTAATATGTGTTTCGTTTAGTACTTTAAACTGAAAAATTGCTCTAGCTAATTTTTGTCGGTGTTTTTTAATAGTGGCGGTATTTTTACATTCAAAAAGGTGGCATCATTGGTACCGCACACAATACATTTTGCTGTTTCTTTTTTGCGGGCTTTGCTGATTTCTTTTTATCTTGCTCAAAAAGAGCTTGAAAAGAAAGCTTTTTTCTCGCAGCGATAGAGAAATAATACATTTTTCAACACAACAAATTTTTTTATCTTGTTAGCTTTGCTTTGTATGTTGCTCAAATAGACTTTAAAAAGAGACTGATTTTTTTCGCTGAGAATAAGAATAAATAAATTGGTTATGCCCTTATGAGTTTAATTAATTATTTAAATAGTAATTTGCACATTTCTGTAGCCTAACTTTCAAATGGGTAAAATAGCTACCTAATAAAAATAGTTATTGATATAGCGCCTGCCGTACTCAAGCTCTGAGCTGACTAATATACGTGAGTCTTCTTTTATATAATAGTATAGATTACCAAAATCTAACAATCTCATAAAATAAAATGCGTTATTGTATTTTATAAAGCGCTGATTATATTAGACGGAACGGAACGGAGTCAAGTGTCATTGTGGCGGGACGAAACGGTTTCAAACGGAGTGGTGATTATAATAGCAACGAAAGAGGAGTTAATTTTTTTCTAAAATATATTTTATTACAAAACAAATTCCATCAATTCTTCTTTTCTTACGGCCAATTTCTTCACCGAGTATCAAATCGGGCTAGTCCGAGTTCTGCTTAGAACTCAGTTTCTAATTAATTCTCGGTTCAAAAAAGTAATAAGTACTCGGTCATTTCTCCACTTATTTGGTACTCGGATCATTTTCAAATATACTAATATTACTAATACTCGTATCAAGTTTATACCAACCCTCTAGGAAATGGAAACATTCCCAGATTTAATCAAGAAACATTCCATATAATGTAGGAAGCATTTCCTTTCGTTGCACATTCGTTGAAACATGAAATTTAATTTGATTAATTTAATGAAATACAAATTTAGATAAATTATCGGCAAGGTGCTGAAGCAGCTTTCTAAGGAGTTAGTTTTAATCTAGAATATTGAAGTTTATATGTGATATATTTCCTGTTTTTGTCAAAACTACATATGGACCATGTTTAGTCGTTAGTTGCCATCAACTGGACAAAACCAAAATTGAAGTCTGTCACGAGAGTCGCTTAAAATATGGTGACATTTTGGTTGTCACTGCCTGCCAAGTGAAGTGGATAAGCATGTCTACTGGTGACTGGTGGAGCAGACACTCAATTTGCTTAAAGTAATTGAGATGGTACGAGTGGGAAATACTATTCCAAGGATTTCTTACTAAACGGCCCAATAGAAGGGCTTTAAATCGCCGGGTAGGTTTAAGACTAATTGACCATGCACATTAGACCTAGGCGTTTAAATAGAAACATTTTAAATGAAATAAGTTTGTTTAAATTATTTTTTATGGCCGATTGCTTTATTAATTATTAAATCGCGGTAGTTGTATGAAAAAAATCACAAAATAAAAAATTATCTAAAAATAATAATTTTATTTTAAGTTCTTGCTTCAAATAAAAAAATTTGATTTATCAAGATCATCCATCAGATGGTGGTCGAATTTTGCATTCCATTATCTTGCAATGGATTCTTGGGACCATCATCAGACCATCTACGATCTTTATAGATATTGCACGTTGACCAAGCAACTTGCCAGAGACACAACCCTTTACTCCAGACTCCATAATAAAACGCAGCACATCATAGCAAGCGCGACGCACAGCCAATTCACCGGTAAGTTTGTAGCGCAGTGACTCGGCTTGAGCAATGGCGCAAAGACCACGGGTTGCTACTTTCTAGGCATTCAAGTCAATATATACAAGTCGGGTTCAAAATTGAAACGCTTTTGTACCATTCCAGTTAACTCTCGAATGAGACGTCCCTTCTCTGCCCAAACCTGCTGAGTTTTGGTTGCCATGATGATGATTTCAATGCGCAATGGTGTAACACGCACCTCAACTTCGGAGTCACCATCTTCAGTAAGTTTGCGAGTAGGAACTCGTTCAATTTAGCCTTTAACAAAATTGCGTTTTTTTGATATTGAGGGATAATTTTTGTTTTGCAATGTCAATTTAGAATATTTTCACAACTTGAAAGTGGTTAAAAAATAAATTATAAAAGCAAAAAATTTGTTAAAAATATATTTTATTATTAAAATCAAAAACTTGACACTCAAATTGTCAAAATAAAGTTCTATTTTTTTATGTGAAGAAATAAAAAGAGCGTACGACCGAGTTTTAAGATTGCTAGACTTCCGATTTCGGGGTCCCAGCTGAAACTCAGTATCAGCTAGAACCGAGTTTCAAATTGAAGTTTTTCTGCCTTAGATCTCCGTGAAGAAATGAGTTAGTACTCGCGAGGGAACTAAAAATAGGTCTAATACTCGGACTAGCATTAAAACTCTGTGAAGAAATCGGTCGTTATTATTTTAAAACATGAATTCAATCAAATTTTATCAAAAATACGGAAAACAAAACAAATGCAGAATAAAATTAATAGTAGCATCTGTCAAAATAAAGTTTTTGCTCAAAACGTAACGGAACGCAGCGGAAAAATAAAAAATCTATAGATCTCAACGTCACGTGCCGCTCCGTTCCGTCTTATTATAATAGAACTCATACGAAACTCATGCAATAGATTGTAAAGTGACATTTCTCAACATTCTATAACGTTCCGTTTCGTCTATTATAATCAGCGCTTTAGTCAGGAAAGAGAATATTTGTTATACAAATTGTGAGTCGACTTTTTTTTGAGCGCGAGTAAATATTAACTATCAAAGTCTCGAAAAAACACTATGATTTGTAGCACGCATACAGAGTGCACGAATTTTCTCTACATATATTTATGATATTGACGATGTAACAGATAATCGCACATACAAGAAAATGGGTGAAGAGTATTTTATTTAATTCCTTCTGTGGCATCTACCTATCAAAGCCACTGAATCAAATCATCATTCTGCATAAATAAACTCTTCACATAATTTTTTGCAATTCATTAATCTCCTTACTAATTTGTATTTGTACTTGCACTGAAGCCCAACAAGTATCTATTTTCTTTTATTATTATATATTACTTAAAAAAAAAACAATTACCTTGGTCATTTCTTCAATATTTGGAAACGTCACGGCACCTGGAACGATTCTCATTGTAGATGATGCCGAATAATATGGCAAGTCATCGTCATCATGACTGGCAGTGGAAGCGGCTAACGGTGGTCCAGGTGGTCCAGGAGGTCCGGGAGGTCCTGTTAATAGAACCAGTGCAAATATTTAACAATAATGAGTAAAAATATATATTTTATCGAAATTAAAACAAAACGTAACGAAGTATAAAAACAAACACAGTCAATAAATATGTACAGAAAGTTGAAAAAAAAGCAAATATAAAATAAACACAATGGCAGTGAAAAAATGAAAAGACGACAAAGAAAAGTGCTTAAACAAAAAATTACGTGCACAATCATGACGGGAGATCAGCAAAAACAATGGAAAATAATGAAAATGTTACTATATACGTATGTGTATCTGTGCATGTCAGTAAAAATATATTTTTATAAATGCTCTTGTGCGCAACTTGGAAAGTGAGAGCGTGTAAAAGTTACGGGATATTTATGTGTATGAATGTCAGAATGTGTTTAAGAAAAAAAAAAAACAAGCTACAGTTACAATATAAATTGCTGTTCATTAATTTAATGAGTTGCTGATGGGTGAGTGAAAAATTGCAAAAAAGTCATAAGCGAAAATGTTATAAAATAGCTACACAAAGTTTACACAACAGTCAAAATATTTATATAAACAAACGCAAAAAGAAACATGAAAGAAAGAACAAATTTCTATCGGAATAACAAAAAAGGACTTAAGTGCTGTGTGCGTCCGTCAGTCTTGTAAATATTCCAATATTTATAAAAAATTTCCTAAAAGCATGGCGTTGCATCTTAAAATTAAATAAATAAGGCATTAATTTAAATCAGCTTTAACACTTAAATTAATTTCATTACATTAAATAACATCAAAAGCATTTTTGTCCTTAAGGAAAATTAATTTTCTGTATAGCAACAAGCACAAAGTAAGCAGTCTTTTAGAATTCCTTGTTAAATAATGCTATTGAATTTTTTATTATTTCCGTTTTTATGCGTTTGTTTTTTTTTAATATAAATTTTTCTTCTTCTTAACTCAGCATACAAAAAATATTAAAAAAATCAGCAAAAGAACGCAAAAGAACGAAGAAATCGCCAATTTGAAGAGATTTTAATTAAAATTTCCTTAATTCTTTTGTAGAAATGATTTCCACAAGGAAATGCGTAAAATAAAAATAAAAGCAAAACAATTAAGTAACCAACAATAAGCGATACAACTGTGAGCTGTGCAACACGGCATGTTAGAAGTCTTGATACACTTTACGAATGCTTCGAGGCAATATTGAATGAATGCTAAAATGTAGGTATTCATTTTAATTATCAACAGAATAGTTATAAGACAAATATTTAGGAAGCTCAGGATGCTTAATGTAAATAAAAAAGGGATTTTAAAATTGGTTGAAAAAAAAACAGTTGTGTTCTTTTGTACAAAAATATTTGAAAATTTTATTCTTAAAAAGAATACGTAAGGAAGTATCTTTGACTGGGCCGAAGTTAAAATAAGCCCACAGTCGTTTTTACATGTATTCGAAATTTTTAATTTTTTTTTTTATTTCAATTAAGGTCTAACTAAGCATATACAGTTGCGGTTAAAATAATAGCAGCACCCTTATATTCAGACATGTTTGAATAAATACTATTAGTCTACAAATTTCGGATCCGGTAAGTCCATTTTCATTCCTATATGTACTTTCAACACTCGTTTCAACTCCGTACTCAGTTTCCTCCTATATTGTAAAATTTTTTGCCACGTTTTTGGCACGTGTTTAGTATTATTAATCTAGAATCTAAACTACTCACCATAAAACAAAAAGTATTATTTTATATATGTATTTGAAAAATTATCAACTTTTCCATCAATGTATCAACCACTATCGTGTCATGTGCTGTAGCGAAGGTAAAATTCTAAGATCATCTAACGAAATATCAACAAATTTTGGACCTTTTGTTTTAGCGGAGTTGTAACCGTCCAAATTTAAAATGTCATTTTTTCATGTAATAATACACTTATTAATGTATAATACACTATTGAATAATAACAGCTCCGATAAAATAAAATATACAACTTTTTTGATATTTCTTTATTCTAAATAATACTAAAACGTGCCAAAAACGTGAAACACCCTGTATTTTGAAAATTTTGCAATATATTAGGAAACTGAGTACGGAGTTGGAACGAGTGTTGAAAGTACATATAGGAATGAAAATGGACTTACCGGATCTGAAATTTGTAGACTAGTATTACTTATCCAAACATTCGCACATTTGGGAAGGGGCTTCAAGATCTTATTTGGAGCTTCTGGACCGAATTCAACGTCGTGCGATATATTTGATAGGAGATGGAAGTATTTCATCCTCTCTCAACTCTCTTGAGCATCGACGTAATGTAGGTTGCCTAAGCCTTCTGTATAGGTATTACCATGGGAAGTGTTCAAGGGAGATACATGGCCTGACGCCACCAGCTCGTGTGTTTCCCAGGTCCACTCGGGCAGCTGTTCAAGCCCACCCCTTTGAAAAGAACCTTGCATTACCGTGATAATTCGTTGTTTGGTCGCACGGTTAAGTTGTGGAATATTCTCCCTGCGAGCGTGTTTCCCGGCAGTTTTGAGCTGTGCAAATTCAAAACAAATCTTCACCGACACTACTCCATCTATCCACCCTCCAACTAACTATCACCCATCTTCCGAATCAACACAATGCTTACGCATTTATAGGGGGCATCCCCTGAGCGTTGGTTCAGTCTAAAAAAAAAAAAAACATGTCTGAATATAAGCTATTATTTTGACCGCATCTGTACGTCAAATATCAACTGTATTTAACAAAAGTTTTAATAGAATCTACTATAATATTTATTTTTTTTTACCCAAATTGAAAACTCATAGAAGAGCAAGGATTAAAAATTATTTGCAAAAATTGAAAAATTGAAAAATTGAAATTAATTTGAGAACTTTGTATAGTCATTAGATTTGTTTATGTGAAATTTGAAAAGATTTTACGGTTTCGATAAAGTCACTTTGTATGGGAGGTAGAAGAGGTTGTCATAAGATTTGTTTCATTTACGATCATGATATGTATTTTTTGAAAAAAGAAGCATTTATTGCATTCACGATAGCTTTAAAAATATCGTGATCACACACACACAGATGGACGAACATGAATAAATCGGCCCAGGAGATGATAATGATCGTCGGCATTTGTGGTCTATTGAAGAGTGCGCTAGATTATCAACTCAGCGGTACGAATCCGGGTTCGGGCATGGTTCTTTTCGCTTTCTTTGCTCTTTACTACATTAAAAAATTATTGAAACAAAATCCACAACTACATTTTGGAAAATGTGGAATTAAAGAACAGGACCAACTGAGGGCTGGAAATGCTTGCCGATGTTAAAGCATAACACTAGCCTCGGTTACCTGATGGTAAACAAATTTTAATACAATATTTAATAATTTGGATTTAAATTGTGTTTCCTACCATAATTATTTTTATTTTGTGATAAAAATATATATTGTTAAAATTTTGTTGAAGTTATTTTGTTTATATAAACACAATAATAATAATAATAATAATTTTTTCCGACTATGTTTTGCCAACTTTTTTGTAGTTGTTTAAATATGAAGGAAATTATTCAAAGTAGTTTTTATTTTCAGCAAGTGTCGTCCTTGGAGCTTTACTTAATCTCTTGTATGCAGCGCAGTTTTTCTAGTACATTTATTAAAAACCTAGTGTTTAATGTTGTAGATGTTCTGTGTTATTTATTTAATAAAACTATAGAATCAGGAATATTTTCAAATTGTCACAACAGAGGTAATTCTTATTTTTCAAAAAGAAGATAGATTTTATCTTAATAATTAAAGATCAATTTTAATTTTTTTCAAAATTTTCCAAAATCTTTGAAAAAGACTTCAAAACAACAATGTTTAAATTCTTAAATAAACACACGTTTTTCAATAGCAGTCAATTTGGTCTTAGATCAAGTTTGTTCACTTAAAATTCTCTTTTGAAGTTTTGTTCTAATATTAACTCGAGTTTAAATTAATTACAAGAGAATAGATTAAGTAAAGTTAAAGTTGCTGTCTCTTTTCAGAGACACGCTAAGGCCAATGAGGCCCGTTGTGATATCACGGGTTTAATATTAACCACTTTTTTTTACACGACTACGACGAAGTGCGGTATATGTGTTTGGCCGATAGGTATGTATGTATGGTATGTTCATCTGTTCCACCCTAACTTCTGAATTACTTATCATAATTTGACAAATGAGGAATTCTTGGAGGCACTTCGATTGTCCGCTGATTATAGGTTCTGTGATGTCAAATTAAATTGAAAATAGCATCCTCTGGAGGACATAAAGTCATGAACAAAAAAAATTTTATAGTGACATAAGCAAATGAGATATGAACATGATCATAGTTATATTCAAAAGATATACGTGGTCGTATACCACCTCATATATATGGTCATATCTCACCCTCTAGATATATAGCGTGATGCACTTTGCCTTAGATGACCGCTTACTACTGTTTGAATGTATTGTTTTGTTAGGGTAGTTGGCATACGACCACGGAAATCTTCTGAACATAACTGCAGTAAAACTTTTCTAACTCGAAGTGTCACGGGACCAGAATTTCGCTTCGAGTTACGGAAAATTCGAGTTATAGAAAAAATTTTATGTAAATAATTTAATTTTTAGGTCATTTAAATTGTTTTTCAAAGTACTCAGTAATTTTGTCCTATATTTAGCACACATATTTCTATTTTTGCCTAAAATTATCGATTATGTTTTATGATATCTGTATGGATTCAATAAATGTCCGCACCCGTTCTGCGAAGCGATTTCTTTTAAAAATTGTTGGCGGTGGAATATCTTCAACTTCATCATCATATATATCACTTTCATATAATCGTTAAGTCAATAAGCATCATCTTGAATACTGTAAAATAAGCCACGCTTAACTTGCAAATTCAAAAAATCTCTTTACTTACACAAAACATATACCAACAAAATACACACAGCACAAGATGTAATAACTTTTATATCTTTCGACACGAGCTAACATAGATGTCATGCAAATTTTTTTTCATGATGTCGCAGCGCGATGCTCCGACGAAGTCAATTCTTTGAATTACAACACACACAGAAATATTGAAATTGTTGTAAGTGAGAAAAATTCGAATTATGGAGATGAATATGCATGAAAGTCTTCCCTATACAAATAAGATTCCGGTTCGAGTTGAAGAAAAATTCGAGTTAGGGAAATTCGACTTATAGATATATAAATACAAGGAAAATGTCTTGAATTAGAATGTAAGAGGGAATTTTAGACATTGATAAGGTGTGCAAAAAATACTTCCGAAATTTTGTACCATCTCTTACGGATACCCTACAATAAGCATTTTTTTATACAACAAGAGTGAATATATATTGTGATGGTGAAATTTCCTATGAATAGTAAGGTCTGAAAAATTTTCGTTATTTTGACACGATATCTCAAAAACTATGGATGTTCTCAGTACAACGTATTTTTGTATGAAAAGTCGTTGGTTGAGGTATAAAACGGTATACGAAAGCTTTCTTGGTAATATTTTCCACGGAAAGTATGTTAAAAAATCCCCTTAAAATGACATTAAGATTACTTAGATATCTTGAAAAATGTATATTTTCTCAGTATAACGTACTTCCTTGAAGTATGGCCATCGCCTCAGAATGAGAAAAAAACTATTGAAAATAAGTTTTGACTTTGCAAGCAAAATCTTAGCCATTTTATAATCGATTTTCAACAAATTTTCTAAGTCTGAAAGAGCAATTAAGTGAATTTGGAGAAATAAGAAAAGATTAACCGTTATTCCATCATTTCAATGCTCTATATTGTTTTAAAAAAACCTTTAAGATATTTAGATTTTGCTCAAAAAATAAGACAAACTTTTTTTTGTTGTTGTAATTTTTTTTTTATTACATTTTCTTTTTTCAAACTCTTTCATATGACATATCATTTATTTGCAAAAATTGCTTCATTTTGACTCATAATTCAATGAACAGTTTCTATCATCGAAATTCATGAGCCTTATGATTTTTTTGATGAAAATTTAATTTTTCAAAATGTTGTTTTTACATTTTTTACAAAGTTCAACAGCTTAAGAAATAATTTCTGTGAAAACATTTTCAAATTTTTCAAACCACTCCAAAGCTATATACACATATCTATGTTTTAAGCTATTTCGTTATTATATAGAAATAGACGTAGGAAAAAGAATTCTTACGTGTTTCTGAACCGATTTTGATAATTCTTTTAAATAAATTAGAGTAGGGAGAAGGAGTTCAACGAATATTTTTGTGGTCTTTGACCTGAAATATGAGCGTTGAAAAAATATTTCTGAAGTAAAACCTAAACTATAAGAAATGGAAGAACATGGCGTCAGAGGAAATTTTAGATATTTATACAATGTATAAAAAACATTTTTCGCTATCTCTTACGGATACTTTACAATAAGCATTTTTTTATGTAACTTATGAATATATAATGTTATGGTGAAATTTCTTACAAATAGTAAATTTTGAAAAACTCACTTTATTTTGACATCAAAGTTATGATGATATCTCGAAAACTGTTACTTTTCTTACTTAGTGAAACATATTTTTGAATTGAAACTTAAGATTTTCTTAGTACAGCATATTTTCTTAAGGCAAGGTCAACGCCTCAGAATGAGAAATAGCTATTGAAATTTCAAAAATATGGTCGAATTTCGGCCACAGGCGATACTAGTATTTATTAATTGCTTACAATTATATAGTAATTATTAATTACAACAAAAATACTATGTGTAAGTTGTATTTTTAATAAACAAAAAATATTGAATAGTTTGTACTTAACAATTTCAGATGAGAACATTTTCTTGTTTCATACCGTTTAGAGCGTAGTTTTTATTTGCCGGGTTTTAGTTTTTTGCAATTATAATTTTGTAAAAAAGCCTCTACAAATGTGGGTTAAAAAACGAAACTTATCAATGGTTTTATTTATATCTGTCAAACAGAGCGCTAATAGTGAAAAAATGCAATAAACTTAGTTCATATTGTGACGTAAAAAATTGGTGTTCCCCAAGGTTCAGTCCTGGGTCCTGTCTTGTTTTTATATAACACAGGAAGGTATTTGCAAAAGATGTGGTTTGTTCCTATTATGTTGTTGTTCTTTTATGTTGGTGGAAAAGAAGTTAGGCAAAATGAAAAAAATTTTATATATCATTGCGCAAACTGTGAAAAGTATTCTTTTTGAAGAGATATATGTGGCTTACAAAATATTTAACACACCTAAATTCGTTAAAAGTTGTAAAGTCTTTGTTAACAGATTGATGTGATTGGAGAATGGTGAATACATTATTGAAAAAAAGGTTTGTCCTGAAAAATTGCTAACTTGTTTTTACTGTGGCAGTTTCCATTCCAAATAAGAATATGGTATGTCATGTTGGGGAGGTACGCATAATAAGAAAAGATTCCACTACTAGCTGCAAAACAACTTGTAATTCGAGTTGTTTGTAAAAAAAAAACCTAATGAAAATAGTTTATTTATTTATTTGTATAAACAAATCAAGATATTGCTTGCTACACATTTGTATATTTATTAAGTTTTGAAAATTATTTTATTATGTCTGGTTATCTTATAAATTGATGTTATTATAATAACAACTTTAGAATCAATCATCTTACCAATCAATCACAATATATTTGTGTCGATAGCAATAATTACTTAAGTCGACTTAAGACAGAACTGAGTTATTAATGAAGCTGTGGTCCACACATAAAGCACTTTAACCTTAGCCAAAGTTATACCACAAACCCAAAACCTTAGCGGGATTGATTACATTGTAAAAGTTTGCATTGGATACCTTTTCGATATCCACCTCGGTCCTATGATCCTGACTACCTTTTTCTTATTTACTAATAATGAAAAATTTAAGAAGCCCACAATAAATAATATTGTGAAGACGATTTTAATAAACTTAAATTGGTTACGGCAAGACCTATCATTAATAAAGAATATAAGTCCAACTCCCAACTCAGCAACTCGTGGCGCATAAATCTTTGGGCTTACAACGATGAAGTTTGACGTCTAGAAAATGTTCGCGTTGACTCGGATTCATTAACTTTCTACATACATTTTTCCAGTACAAATAAAACTATAATGCTCTTTCTTCTTTTGGCAAATGACTTTCATCGTATAAATAAAGCTGAGTTAAGCTTTCCTTTATTTGATCCAAATTTTGAACGATCTAGCAGATCTAATGTCTTCTGAAGTAGCTGGAGAAATTGAAGTTGTGTGTGAGTTTGATGACGAAAATGTGAAAATGCTACAGCGTGATGACGACGATAACATAAACATTGGCTCACCGAAGCGCCACAAAACAAAGGAAAATGTGAGACAAAATCCAAGCGGCAGAAGAAAGAACGATCCAATTTCCAGCCAAAAAGGATGAAGTCGAAGAATATATCCTTTTCACGGCAGAAGAAATAACGATCCAATTTCCAACCAAAAAGGATGAAGCCGAAGAATATATCCTATTCACGGCATCCAGTCAATATTGAGAAAATCTCGGAACTGTACAACAAATACGGTTTGTGTTTTTCTTCTTTTGTATATTCTTCCCATGCTTCTTTATAACGTATTTGTTGCAAATGAATTCACCGACGGTGATGAAATTCGTAAATTGATTGGCATTTTATATGTGTCTGGTTACATTCCACGTCCGTACTAGATAGCTTGAGCTACTGGTCGTCAAGTCCTACTCTCGATTGCGAAATTGATCTCACGACAATGCCACGTGACCGCTTCAAACAAATAAAGCGATATGTGCACGTTTGTGAGAATAAAAAACTGGACCGTCAAGCCAAATTTGCAAAAGTGACTCCACTTAATAATTTAATGAATAATAAGTTTATGCAGTGCCTCAAAGCATACAATCAGCGGATGGGCGGCGTCGATCTCTTTGACAACGTCATAAGTAACTACCGAATCCGTATTCGTGGAAAAAAGTGGTACTGGCCGCTGTTTATTCGACGCGTCAATGGTGAATGCGTGGAAACTGAGTTGTGTTCTACGTAAATTCGAAGCAACTTGCGATTCTCACAAAACGAAGAAGAACAAGGAAGTATCAGAACTGAATTTCCGCGTCTTCGTCGCTGAATGCTTGCTGCGTAAAGCTCCAGGATAATCCACACCAACGGCTCCGAGGATCTTATTGAATGACAAAGTGGCATTGAACGAAATTCGTTATGACAAATACTGCCATGAAATCTTTCGAAGTGACGCCAAACGTGTTCGATGCAAGCAATGCCATAAGCATACTTTCTTCAAATGCACGAAATGCAACGTAGCATTGCACCCAAAGTTCTTCAAAAACTTCCACAAGAAATAAAAAGAAATCAAAGAAAATAATAAGATCCTCTCCCACATAACTATTCAAAGCATATCTTTTTTATTTATTTATGAAATATGTATATCTGTTCCAGCTAGTGGTGCAAAAATGCATCAGGCCGCCCTGCGCTTACCTGTGGAGGTAAACATTTAAAATTTCCACATAAAGTTTAGGGTCATATATAAACTCTGGAAGAAGTTTTATCGATTTTGGCCCGGTAGTTAAGGAGCCGCCGGAAATGGGTTAAGGATAACTTCTGACTTATTACTAAAAAAAGCATGAATAATAAACAAAGTGGACCAATTTTCAAACATTGAAGAAAATAAAAAATAACTGCACAAAAATAATAAATAGCAGGATTTTTAGCCCGTTACACAGGACGCAGGACATTGCTCGAAAAAACAGGACTGTCTTGAGAAATACAGGATGGAGCGTTAGGAAAAGGCTATATATATTTGCTAATCGTTATTTGAACAATGTATTAAAATTGTGTTAAAGTCAGCAAGAAAAAATTTTCCCTTTTTAAGCTTTCATGGCTGAATCACAGAAGCTATCCACCTCATATTCACGCCATACGTTCGTGTGGTACTTCGTATTGTTTTTTTGTTAGACTTCCTTAGATGGCGCTGGGACCGCTTTTTTCGAAAATTCTTATATTATTCATTTAAACGTTGTTGTGCATGCATGTCTGACAATCATGGCCGAACCACTGAACCCAGTCAAAAAATATGCGATCGCTCGCATGAGGAGCAACAAAAGAGCGCTCTTTTACTGTTTTATTGGATCAAAAAGTCAGCACTTGCTTTTTCACTTCAAAGTGCAGCATGTGCTTTTTAGGAAACTCTATCATTATTTTTTGTGAAAAAAATATTTTATATGTTCCTTTCATTCGATTCGCGTCGTTTCAACATCGAGAGCGCGAAGTGCGACCAGCCAACGGTAATTGAATTTTGTCCACCGCTAATACGCTAATCGCTGAAACGATTCGTAATTTGTGATGGCGTTATAAATCTCACGATTTGGCCAAATAATTTCCTCGCCACCTTAGGGTCTTGAAGAGTCTACTTGAGCTAGGGAAGCCTGGCTTTCGGAGCAAACCTAAATAAAAAAAATGTTTCTTTGCTGATCCATTTTCATTATTTATTGATCGTTCCTTTTGAGTTCCTTCGGGATGTTAAAAGGAGCGCTACCCTTCCTAGGACATGCAGTGCTAAAACAGAACACAAAATACACCTAGCTTTGATCAATACGGAGCACTCCCAGATCGCTCATAGGATTTTTTACTGGGAAGCTTTCCACTTTGTATATAAACCATATGTTCGTGTGGTGCTGTGGATTGTTTTTGTTTGTGTAGTACCCACCTAGGTGGCACAGCAGTGAAGATATTTACGAAAACGTAGCGCTCCCTCTATTCAATTTTTATATCAACAATATTAAATTTAAACGTATTAATAAAGTTTGGTATAATTACTAAATAAAAACACTATCTTAATATAAAAATTTTTTTAAAAATTTAATTAAAGTGGGGGGGGGGGGCTAATTTTTTTCGGTTAGCATCGAATTTCGTATATAGCAGTAAGGCGGAATGTGGCAAGACAATATCTACCCGGGAATACTAGTTTTATATAATTTATGTTAATTTATTACTATTTATTATAATAATTGATAAAAACCTGCATTCGCCGCTAGGTCCTCGCGAATTACAGAATGTAGGCACAATACTATTTTCTTTTATTACATTATTGTTATTAAAACAAATCAAATTCTGTAACATTTACATAAAAAAAAACTTGAAACTTGAAAAAACTTTAACGTGCAAACTTATTTCGGTAAAATATGATAAAAATATGCTAAGTTTTTAGTTAACCAGAATAGATTCATTAGCATGCAATTGCGAACTAATTCTGATTTTGAGGAATGTAAGCTTTTCATTGCGATTTCCCATAGGTACTCTTTCTATTTAATAGTATCTTCTTACTCATGTTGTACAGTGTAACATTTCTGCAATAAAAAATGTCAACATTTAATTTAATTTTTCACTTAATTATTTCCTTCCGCTCCAACTACTCTGTATCAAAACTTCTGACAATCAGTGTTAGGTGTATAAAAAAAAGTGGAGTTAAAAAGTAACGAAATTAACAGTAACAACATCGATTAGTGTTTCTTATTGAGAAGATAGTAGTGAAGATGATGAGATGAGAGGTTACCATTTGTAACGTCGGGACGGTCCTTTAGATCTTGTAGTTCTTTTAGGGCTTTGATCTCATCTAAGGAAGAACGTCCACCTTATACGAATATTTAAACAAATTTGAAGTATTTTAGTTAAAGGAAAGTTAAAGGTTAATAATTTCAACGAAATCAAGAAATAATTTTTTAAAATAACAACACTTTTAGGGGTTAGGGTAACCCAATATCTACTAGTAAGTATGTAAATGAATGATGTAATATGCTTATGATGTCAATAATTTTAATTTATATATTAGCTGCAATTTTTGAGACATGTTTTATATACAATAGCACATAACTACGTACTAGTGAAAAAATGCAAAACATACCTGGTCGTCCGTAATAAGTAGCGCCACCATAGAAAGGGCTTCTCGAATCCATGCCGGCCTCGCCTTTTGGTCCCGCTATAGAAAGGCCTGGAAGTCCAGGTGTACCTGGTGCTCCTGGTGGACCAGGTGGACCAGGCATGGGTATATATTGCACACCCTCACCAGCAGCTGCAGGTAGGCCAGGTGGCCCCGGCAGGCCATCGCGTCCATCTATGCCATGATCCCCTTTATCACCCTTGGGCTATCGAAAGAGTGCGAAACAATTTGCAATAAATAAATTGTAGTGATAGTTTGTTTTTACATAAAAATTCAATGCATGTGTTTCTGCGTCTTTGTGCCATCAATTTCAATTTATGATTTTATCATTGTTTAATTTTTCATTTTGCAAATAGTTGCTCTGCAATTTCTTAAAAAGTTTATAAATTAATTTTGATATTCTTACGGGAGTATTTAGCATGCTTGTTTTCACTCTCTTCATCATTTTCTACAATTTCTGCTTCTGTCATGCATTTAATTTTAATAGTTTTTTGCGTTTAAGGCGAATGTTGACTAGAATGTGTCCCGGGAGTGACATCAAAATGAGATCGTTCGCATCTCTGAGTATGCATTTGCATATTAATGTCTCTATAGTTGTGTGTATGTGTGTGTGTTTATGTTTGTGTGTGAGTGTCTGAGAATATTTAGGTATGCATATACGTATGTGTGCTTGTAGCAGCTACATTTTAATCAAGGCATACATTTTCCATTAAGTGAATTATATAAAAACTTTAACTAACACACATTGAGTTTTTCAGCATATACATATATTATAGCCATAAGCCTCAAGTGAAATAATTAAAAAGTTAATAGTTTTATTTTGGCTATTTCAACAGATTTACAGCGTGAATGTATTTGATTTTCTGGATTTTTTATCATTTAAATTTGCATAAATTTTAACACTATTCGAACACAAATTTACAACCGGGAGGCTTCCGAAATAATTTTATCATATGCTTAAATTTCTTTAAATTTTTGTGTTTTTGTGATTCCAAAAATTTGACCAGATACTGAAAAATGATACCTTTCTAGCGATATATATATTTTTCGGAACAGCTGTGTGTGTTTAAGAAAGCTGTGTGTATTTACTCCGCAAATACAACTTTTTTAAAAAATTGTTCGACTTTTATCAAATGTGATGAATTTTCTATACACTAAATTAAATTTGCATAAATTTTAACACTATTCGAACCAGAGATCTGCAACGGATAGCTTTTTTGCGACTCTGAGTGTATCCGAAAAAAATAAGTATAAAAACCTACTCACCCTAAGCGCACGCAACTCGACTCATATTCTCTTCTACGAAGCTAAAATGCGGCGGCTCAAATAAATATGAGTATCCTAAGTCATGAGTCGGATCGGGAAAGATCGGGTTTTTTCGGTAAATAAATACTTATGGTTGTTGTCGTCTTGCTGATACTTATCCTACTTGCCGAAATACTCATAATCGACACAAGTAGCCGAATCACTCGGCTCATCTGCCACAGATATGAAAGAGAGCGCAGTAGAGCGCAGCAGTAAATAGTGAGCGAGTTTTTTGTATTTGTTTTGTGCTATTTTTTTCTAAGCATATCTAAATGCTGAATAACAGATGTGTTATTCTTGTGTTGCTTTTTGTTTTTATCTTACACAGAGAAAGCTGCGCATGAGGTAACGTTGTTGAGGCTTAAAAATAATACGCAGTTTCGATAGTATCGTGTCATTCATTTTCTGCAATCAGCAATTATTATTAAATTTGCAAGGTATATTTTTTTTTATTTTTCTGTAACCTTAAGTTGCCAAATCACATGCGCATAATTTAAATTTAACTTCCACTGCACGTGATTACGCACAAGAAGCAAACAGACACGTGCGCCGCACAGTGGTTGAGCCCCATACAAAAGTTGTCAATAAATAGAAGGACTCATCGTAAACCAATTAAATTTTGTGTATTAATTGGAATTTGCTTTATTAGAATACACATACAAATACTTTTAAATCCGCCCTCAATCAAGCCTACCTCCCATACAACACAAATATTTAAAACGCCATATTTTTTTTGTCTTGAACCAATACAAGAACCATTCTGTCAGAAATCTTCAATATATGTCTATCATTAAAAAAGTCTCTTTTGCCACTCCCACCTCCCATACGAAAATTTATACTTCACGTGTTTTTACGTATTCCAACTTCAATGAAGCGCAGCATCTAAACTGTTTAAAATAGTGGTTTATAGTATTCCAAGATATTGTTTGTTTGCTTTTTATAAAAACGGAAAAAAATCATCAAAAAAAAAGCTTATCGTTTCGTTTTTATTATAAAAAAAAGGAGTAAACCTAATGCTTTTTGCCACAAACTGGCGCTGGTTGTAAATGTGATACTATCAACAGTTAAAAAAGATAATAGCATACATTTTAGCATTGTGATAAAGTGAGCACAGATCGTGTAGCATAAAAACATGGCTTGCATACACGGAAAAAGCTGTTTACTAAATTAGTATTGTAGTTAAGCAAAACTTGCGGTTGATTCTCAGCCACTTCAAAATTATGGTAAATTTCAGCAAAAACTAATCAAAATGTGCTATTCCAATTTATAATAACTAAGCAAATATTTGCTTGAATTAAGTTAAAATTTGCTATTCCCATTTATAATAACTTAGCAAATATTTGCTTGAATTAAGTTAAAATTTGATTTTCAGTTTATAATAACTTAGCAAAATCTTGCTTGAATTTTATCAAAATTTTTCTTTTTCCTAAATACAAATTGATTCAAGCAAATTAATTTTCTCCGTGTACGTATTCCAATTCTGTTGTTTAGAATCAAAGAATATATATTTCACTTTCAGCTGATTGAAGATGTTTGAAGAACATTTATTGACAAGAGAATTTAAATGTTTGAATAGTTTTGAAAGCATGTTATTGCGAAATTCATTAAAATGTTTCATAGTAAGATTTAAGATAATGTGCATTAATTTAACTTTATACATATCACATTACTGTTTTACTAATTCAATTTAATTGTAATTATTTAAAAATTATTATTTAATTATTTAATTATTTAAAAAATATTTAATATATATTAACATAGCAAATTACTAGACTGAGAAACACACTGTAGAATACTTAATTACTCTGTAAATATATACTAGTATTTCAAAAGAAGAATTATAACATTTTAAACCATTTATCGTATTTAGTAAGTAAATGCTTTCACTATTTACATTAAAAATTTAACGATTTTAAATTAAAAAATATACCTATATATCAATATGCCGCACTTTCGTAAGAAGTGATCGTTAAATAAAAAAATGCCTAAAAGCATAGTAAAGAAAATGACTATAGAAATAAACCTTGAGACTAAACATACCTATATTTTCTTCGAAACGCATTTACCAAATGTTGTTCAAAGACGCAAAAAACTCTGTCAGTTTTTTTTTAATCGCTCAAATTAAAGTCCAATAAAAGCATTTCTTTTTTTAATATATCGTCAACATCCGAAGATCATTATCTTTTTGAATTATTGGGGGTTGGAATTAGTTTTAAAGGTTTTCTAAGAGATGGCGTAACTATCAATAGATCGCATCGGGCACACCTGTGACTATATTCATTTCAAAGCACATTGTATAAGCTTCATTTTTTAGTATGTGTCATTCCACTGAAGTGTAAACAACATATATTTTTTTCTCTGTGAACATGTCGACTTTCGTTCCAACAAAACGCAATTTGCGGGAAGGATTACTTTTGTGCTTCCATTTGAAGAAAAAAGCGGTTGAAGCACAACGCACGCTTACTGAGGCTTACGGGGACTATGCTCCATCGATTTCTACTTGTGAGTACTGGTTCCATCGGTTTAAAAGTGGTGATTTTGATACGGAAGACAAAGAGCGTCCGGGCCAGCCGAAAAAGTTTGAAGATGAGGAATTGGAGGCTTTGCTCGATGAAGACCCGTGTCAAACCCTTCAAGAATTGTCAGAATCATTGGGAGTCGACTTATCAACGGTCGGCAAACGCTTGAAGGCCATGGGAATGATTCAAAAGCAAGGAAATTGGGTGCCGTACCAGTTGAAGCCGAGAGACGTTGAACGGCGATTTTGCATGTGCGAACAATTGCTTCAACGGCATAAAAGGAAGAGTTTTTTGCATCGTATTGTCACTGGCGATGAAAAATGGATCCATTACGATAATCCTAAGCGAAAAAAATCGTGGGGACCACCCGGCCATGCATCAACATCGAGGGCCAAGCCGAATATTCATGGCGCCAAGCTTATGCTGTGTATTTGGTGGGATCAGAAGGGTGTCGTGTACTATGAGCTGCTAAAACCTAACGAAACCATCACTGGGGAACGCTACCAACAACAATTGATGCAATTGAGCCGAGCATTAAAGGTTAAACGGCCGTAATATGCCAAAAGACACGACAAAGTGGTTTTTCAACATGACAACGCACGGCCACATGTTGCAAGAACCGTTAAGGAAACGTTGGAGGCGCTGAATTGGGATGTGCTACCCCACCCGCCTTATAGCCCAGACATAGCCCCTTCCGACTACCACCTATTCAGATCGATGACGCATGGCTTGGCTGAGCAGCGCTTCACTTCTTACGAGGATACCAAAAAATGGGTCGATTCGTGGATTGCCTCAAAAGACGAATCGTTCTTCCGGCGCGGAATCCATATGCTGCCAGAAAGATGGGAAAATGTTGTAGCTAACGATGGACAATACTTTGATTAATATACATTGTACCGTTGTTTCTAAATAAATGCTCAAAAACCGAAAAAAACCTTTAAAATTAATTCCAACCCCCAATATAAAAATATTTTCTGCAAAAAAATAAATTTACGTTTTTTTGTCATATCAACTTTGCATAAGAAATTTATTGCAAAAATAAAAAAAAAATATTTTAAGAATGCAAAAAACTTTTTCAATAATGCTTTTTGTACTTAAAAAAAAACCAGAGTGCAATACGTTTTCTCAATTGTCTGTAATAACTCTTGAAAAATATCAATATTTTACGAAATTTTTTCAGCATTTTTACATCAATCCAATTTTAAGGCGTCTACACAGAAAACCTATATACATATATTTCTGATAAATATTTTGGAATATTTGGAGTTAGAATATTGTTAAGCAACGCAAAGAAAAAAAAATCATAAAAAGAGATCATCAGTTTTGATATTTATTTCCAACTTTTATCCACTGTGCGCCGGCATTTTGATTTTGTTTTATTTTTTTTTATGTCCAACAAACCAAAATCACAAGCGTTGTTATTGTTTTTTCCTCCATAGAGTGCAACAATAAAATACCAAGAACGAGTTTTCGAGAAAAAACAAACAGAAAATGAGAGCTCACATGGCCTGCAGACAAGTACTTACGAAAAGTGCATACGCAAAAAAAAAACTAATTAGCGCTAAGAGACGTGGGCAGAGAAGGAGCAGTACTCAAAGTACACTCAAAATACATTCGGATCGAGCGCCTTTGTAATAAACTGACTCAACGCACTCATTGAAAACGGCTCGAAGTGGATCGGATCATGCCTCTCTCGGATATGAGAATGTACTTATACCCGAAAAAATGCTAATGAGCCGAATGTCTATAAGTATTTTACACATATTATTAAGTATGGATAGAGTTGAGAACAGCACGACACTCGGGTATGATTTGAGTATCCGAATTCTGTCGGATACTCATTGCAGTTCTCTGATTCGAACACAAATTTACAACCAGGTGGCTTCCGAAATAATTTAATCATATGCTTAAATTTCTTTGAATTTTTGTGTTTTTGTGATTTCAAAAATTTAACCAGATACTGAAAAATTATACCTTTCTAACGATAAATATATTTTTCTAATACAACTTTTTTAAAAATTTTTTCGACTTTTTTCAAATGTGATGAATTTTTTATACACTTAATTATATAAAGGCCACACTAGTCCTGTATGGATTCATGAAATATATTTATTAAAAATTTAAACGCAATTCAGTTTTTAAAAATCCGTCCGTAATTGACAAAGTAATTTAACATTTTATGCAAATTGATTTTTTAAAAACGCCACTGACTCAACTTATTGAAATTTTAAAGAGTTTTTTTAATATGCCAGTAGAATGTTTTTGCGTTATGTTTTTCCTTCTTTCTATGATACAGTTTCTACTAAATCGACAGATAAAAAAATTCTAACAGCAGCGGTCGTCAAACTTTTCCTCTCTCCAGAGTCTAATTTGTTATTTAAAAAAAAAAAGTAAATATGAATTTGATGACTAATAAAGAAATTTTTGAACAAAAATTACTATAAAATGATGATGTTTGTATTCATCATCGTCCCAATAAACCACAGAGCGGACTCGGATTCGTTTCGAATTCGAAATGGAGCAGAGATCTCGGATCCGAGTTCTCGCTTTCGATTTGAATTCGAGATGAAGTCGAGAATATTAAAAAAGTCAATATTTTATTTGATGAAATTTGTCTATTTTTTGGAGAATACAAATAAAAACAATATATATAATTTTTTCTTTATTTAAACGATTTTAATGTTTAAAGGAATGAAATACAATTATTTACATAGTTTTATTTTAAAAACCTTTTTAATATTCTATCATGTGTCATTTATCAACCCTGCTGCTAACACGAGACTTTTTTCAAGTGCAACTATAGAGTTAAGTATCAAAAACAAAACAAAAAGCAATAATTTATTTCATGCGCCTTAAACATTTTTTGAACATTTATTCTTTAAGTTTATTTTGAATAAAATGAAACGTATTTGAATTTTAAGTAATTCTTCCTCATTGAGCAGCCAGGTAAAGTACAAACAAATGCCAGGTAAAGTACAAACAAAGTGATTAAATTGGTTAAGAGAAGCATTTCGGGAAATGATAAATTTCTCACTTCAGATACCGGCCGTGACAAGCTGACGGACAAAAAAGTTCCTCTGCGTTCCTCTCCTATGGTGCTTTGTAGATTCACCAACTGCGCAACTAAAGCGTGCTTGAAAATAACAATCTAGTGGCGCAGTTTTGGCCAATCTACTAAGCAGCAATTCAAAGAAAAACACACTGATGCTTTGCATAAAGACGTTTAGGAACAGTGGCGTAAAAAGCGGGCCCGCAGAGCCCGCGTTGCGGGCGGGCGCAACTATGCCAGGGGCGCCCTCAAGTTCCTTGATGAAAATGATAAATTAAGTGGAGAACGACGTTTGTTTCAAAAAAAAAAAAAAAAAAATCATGATAAACTAAAATAATTTTTGTTCGTACAATAAAATTCAATTATGGTCGGAGCCGATTTACACGTCACTAATACGGTAAGAAATCTTGGAATAAATTTTAATACTTTTAATACATATATGACCACACCAAAATTGTATTAAAATTAAATACTGGCCGAATATTAAAATTGATTTAAATAAAAATATGTCTTAAAATTGAATGCTTAGTTCGTGTTAATTTTTAATAGTGATTCTGTATTAAAAATTAATTATTATACTAGCCATAGTATCAAATAAATACCAAGTCATTGAAATTGAATACAAAATTTTATTAAAATATAATACAGCATGTCTTAGAAATTAAATACAATATTCACCATAGTATCGCATTGATACCAAGGATATAAAATATTGTTGTAATATTTGAACTGTATTAAAATATATAACAAAATAAATTTAAAAATTTTGTAATCAATTGTGAAGTATGAATTTGAAAACATTTTGTATTAAAAATCTCTGTAATACTTTGCTTGTATTAAAATTTATTCAATGATTTATAACCGTGTTTTCATATTTTCAACAAGTCAGCTACTGATGTTGTAAAGGGTGATTTTTTTAAGCGTTTGGTTTTTGAAAAGTGAAAAAAACTTGCAAAAGTGAATAAAATTATGTTGACTTTTATATGATTTAAATACAAATTCTAAATGTTTGATAGTTTAAATCATACTTGATTTTAAATACAAATTCTAGTTGTTTGATAGTTTAAAATCGTTTATTGAGCTTAAGGTCAAAGTTAGAACAATTAATTGTTCTAACGAATTTTTCCAAAGAAACAACAACAACAACAAAGTTTTCAATATGAAAGGAAAAAAATCACTAGCATTTGATTTTATTGTACAATTTCTGCGCTGCTAAACGCGTCATCAGAAATCTTTGTGATTACCCGTGCAAGCGCGCGCTAACGCACTGCACCATCGGGGTGATGAGATTTTGAAGCGTCAATTTCTCATTTTTTCCTCAATTTCATAATGTCACATTTATTGTTGTATTTCTGTTTTACTTTAGTTTCTATGCTTATGTTATTATATGTAGTCCAACAGCCTGCTGGAAGTCTGCACTAACAAAGCATGTTTACTGAAGTTGTTTTTAGAATTTTTGCTGATTTTGTTTTCAGCTGTTTCCGTATGGTCGAGCTCTACCATTTGATTAAAGTTTTTTCTAAATGACCTCTATATTTATTATGTTGACTTTTATATGTTTTAAATACAAATTCTAGTTGTTTGATAGTTTAAAATCAGGCTGTTGGACTACATATAATAACATAAGCATAGAAACTAAAGTAAAACAGAAATACAACAACAAATGTGACATTATGAAATTGAGGAAAAAATGAGAAATTGACGCTTCAAAATCTCATCACCCCGATGGTGCAGTGCGTTAGCGCGCGCTTGCACGGGTAATCACAAAGATTTCTGATGACGCGTTTAGCAGCGCAGAAATTGTACAATAAAATCAAATGCTAGTGATTTTTTTCCTTTCATATTGAAAACTTTGTTGTTGTTGTTGTTTCTTTGGAAAAATTCGTTAGAACAATTAATTGTTCTAACTTTGACCTTAAGCTCAATAAACGATTTTAAACTATCAAACAACTAGAATTTGTATTTAAAATCAAGTATGATTTAACCATCAAACATTTAGAATTTGTATTTAAATCATATAAAAGTCAACATAATAAATATAGAGGTCATTTAGAAAAAACTTTAAGTGAATAAAATATTTATTTGGAGCGATTCATTAATGCCTGCCAATTACTTTTTAAAAAATATTTCATGTAAATGCTTACCGCGACTACGCCTGAGATGTTCCATCCATAAGCTCCAATTTTGGCATACTTTTTCCAGAATTTCGGCCGGTATCTCACCAATGACAGCTTTAACGTTGTCTTCCAGGTCTGCAATTGTGGCTGGCTTCTCCCTGTACACGAGAAACTCTACATAGCCCCACAAAAAGTCTAGTGGGGTGAAATTAAATGATCTTGTTGGCCAATGGACTGCTTAAAGCCGTGAGATTAATTGCTCACGAAACTCGCCTCTTCATAGGTCCGTGGTATCGCTTGCCGTGTGGCATGTGTCACCATCTAGTTGTAACTTCATTTAAGGCAAGTCATATTCTTCCATTTTGGGCAAAAAAAAATCGGTAATCATCGCACGGTACCTTCTCCCTTTGCGATATTCAATATTTTTCAAAAAGTACGGTCCAATGATGCCACCGACCTATAAATCTCACCAAGCATAGCATTTTTCAAGGAGCATTGGCAACTCTTTAACTGCTCATGGCAGCTCTTCAGACGAAATTCGGCAACTCTGTTTGTTAACGTACCCAATATGCCAAAAATGAGCTTCGTCGCTGAAGAAAATTTTTCAATAAAATGTTTATCTTCATCCAACTTTTCTAAGGACCATTCACCAAACAAACGACGTTGTTGTTGGTCACCCGGCTTCAGTTCTTGGATCAACTGTATTTTGTATGGTTTCATACCGAAGTCTATACGTGAAATCTTCCAAATGGTCGAATAACACAAGATCAATTGTTGACAACGGCGACGAAATGACATATCGCGATCTTCATTGACACTGACCGATACAGCAGCAATATTCTCCTCGGTACGCACTCTCCGAATTGGTGGGTTGGTGGATTAATGTCCAATAAAGTTAAACTGGTGCAAAATTTGATAACAATAGCTTGATAACCTGTTCGGTGGGTCGATTTTGACGACCATAAAATGGACGTAATTTGCAAAACACATTTCTCACAGAACCCGAATTTTGATAATAAAATTCAATGATTTGCAAGCACTTTTTATTTGTAAGTTTATTCATGATAAAATGGCAAACCTTATTGAGCATTTTCGGCTTTGCCACATGTTAGGAATCACGCGTGAAGTGTCAAAAAATGTACACTGAAAAAACAAATAGCAAAAAAGTATATGCAGGGCGCTTTTAGAGACCTGCGGGATGGCGCTCTAAATATATTTACGCTACTGTTTAGGAATTAAGCCTTTCTTTGCATTTAGAAGAACTCTCCAATTGACATTTTCGAAGAAAGAAGTAAGAAATTCTTTCAGTATGCAAGAGATCGCATGGTGAAAAAGGAAAATTATAAATCAAACAAAAGCAATTAATTTAAACAGTTCATTATAACTTATACAGTCCGATTCTGAATGAAATCTCCCCAAAAGTTGGAAAATGAAGTTTTCGTTTTTAAGATAGCAGAGAAAGACATCACATTTTTGCATTCATGAATATTGACGGTTGATGACCAAATTTGCATACAGAATTTCCAAAAAGTTTTTCAACCTTATCTTAAATACGGAAACTGTTTTTTCCAACTCTCGGAAAGTTTTTATTCGGAATCGGGTTGATATTTTTCCTAACATATTTTTTTTTTAATTTAGCTTTAAGCAAAATGTATATAATTTGTTTTTAGTTTTTCGTTTTGTAATTTTAATTTTATGTTTTGTTCAAAAAAAATATTGGAAGCTGCAATGAACTTATTATTAAAAATTTTTAAAAATTATTATATGAATAAAAATAAACATACGTCTTTATATATACAAATATATGCCTTTATATTAGTAAAAATCTATTAATTTCATAATAAGTAATTTGAGAATATCTGAAAATTTAAAAAAAACGATTCGAAATCATTCCGATTATTTCAAAAACCTCGTTTCGAAAACGATTCGATTATTCTAAAAATCTCGTTTCGAAAACGAAGTGTGAATTTCTCCCGCTCGTGGATTCGAAAACGAAACGAGAACGAATTTCGTTTTCGAACTAAATTCACGAGATCCCGGTTTCACCTCGAATTCGAAACGAATCCGTTTGGTTTATTGGGGTTTTATTGTATTTTTTATATATGTATAAACTTCTTCAACTTACTACAATCAATATAATAAATATTGTTCGCTGGTTGGAAAACCAATGTTAGTATCACAGCAACAACATTAAAGTACAGCTTAATTTAGGTAAAGATATTAGGGCCTATTCAGCGGAATCTTTTATAAAAAATTTTGTTATTCTGTTATGATTTCCCATACAAATTTTTGAGCTGTCAAAAAATCTGTTATGAGATCAAAATTCGTATTTTCTATGACAAACTTTTATGAAATCTGTTATAAATGACAAAAGATTTTTCGAACTGTAAAACAATCCTTTACAAACTCTTGAATTGACATTCTACATGGCAAAATCTGTTATGAAATCTGTTATGAAACACAACAGAATAAAAGATACATTTTTCTGACTTTTATCAAAATTTAAAATTTATTCTGTGTATAACTAAGTTCATTGTTGCGTCCATTATCCTATCGATAGTATAATGAACCTCCAGCATCGCCTCCATCGTAGTAACTGGTTTGCTCCCTCTTGCATTCAACATCTTGTCTTTGGTAGGATGAGCTACCACTATCGCCGCAATGACGATTGTCATTCGAATAGAGGTTTTGGCCACCGCCACATTCACGTCTCCACGTTCTACAAGTTTGTTACCTACTCGGTTACCTCTATCTCTTTCGCTTCCACTTTCACCATAACTGCGTCAGTCACGAATTTTATTGACATTGTCCGACATTGTTTTAAAACAAGCAATTTAAACAAACCGGCAATGCTAGTTTGTAACGCTAATGCACGGAGTTTCTTTAGCGCTAATTTTGTAAAACTATTTGCAATTTACATGATAAAAGCGAAAACTCCTTCAACATGCCTTAATTTATTTTTTAGTTTATTGACAGAAATCAGCTGTTTCATAACAGAAGTTAACGGAATTGTAATAGATTTTTGTTTTCGAAGATTGATACCAGGGGCCGAATTACAGCATCCGTGATCGAGCAAAATTGTACAAGATTGATAGGCACTTGTCTCGTCGTGCCCTTCGTAATATTGCTCGATCACGGACGCTGTAATTCGGCCCCAGGATACCATAAAAGTTCGAAAAGCAGAATACCAATTTTAACAGATCTTTTATGGTCGTCATCTTTTATGATTCATAACAGAAAATTCATAATAGAATAAGAGATCTGGCAGAAAAGACCCAATTGTTTTTATTTCTTAATTTAACGTTTTGTTTATTACTTTTCATTGAACATCGTATGTAAACTGTTTTCATTGAACATCGTGTGCAATTTGATGAAAACCGTGTGCAATAATATTAACATGTGTGACATACGTGTGAATTACGGATTTATGGATGTAATTTATCGGCGTAATCATAAAACAATATTGGAGTACAAGTGCAAGTGTACAACAGATTTTTTAATTGCTCTTACAATAAAAGTCGTTGGTAAAAGCCAAAATTTATTTGTGAATCTTGCTGTACAACATTAAAAAAACGAAAAGTTTAACCTTCACTTGCAGTGCCTTTTGCTGCGCCTATGATTTGGCATCATCAGCCATCATCGGCCGCAGTTTTAGAACAAGTAATAATATATAGTACGCAAATGTTAAAACTGTAACAAAGTCAATATCTGTGAGTGAGTCTGCTAGTAAAACTGTAAAGTGCTTGGAACAAGAAAAAGAGTTCCTTCCAACCACGTCATTTTATATTAAAACAAGATTTAGACGATCTCTTACTATTAATTATATCTTATATTAATCAATTACTTTTTATTCTTTTTATCTTTATGAAATTATGGTTTCTTCATTGGACCTCAAATCCGAAAAGTTATGAGAGATACGAATTTTGTAAGGAAGTTACATTACGTGAAACAACGTGCGTGGAAGAGTTTTTGTCATTGTGCACTAATTTCCTCAGAAACCATAGAAGCGAAGACTATATCGCAATTGTGAATGAATTTTTATGTGTATATGGTGCAATGAGATGCAACATGTCTATAAAAATTCATTTTCTCCATTCGCATTTGGACTTCTTCCCAGAGAATTTAGGCCAGATCAGCGATGAGCAAGGAGAACATTTTCACAAAAATATGACAACAATAGAAAAACATTTCGAAGGAAAAATTAAAATTGAAATGATTTTTGAGTATTTTTGGTCAAAAAAAAAAAAACGGTCAAGCCTAAATTTTTGAGTTGTCATGCTGACAATGTATTTTTGGGAAAAAAATCTTTTTTCGTGAGTATTTGAAGAACTTTGTCAATTACAATGCGATTTTTAAAAACTAACATATTTGTAGAGTAAATACACACAGCTTTCTAAAGTTGTCCCAAAGATTATATATATTGAAACGGTTAAAGTATCGACATTTAGAATCTAGTAAGATTGCTTTAATTTGTTGACAATTAGGTAAGTTAGAGGCCAATAAATAAGTGGGCAAAGGTAGGCAAAATCGGTTTTTGGACCGTAAGTCCAGATTTTGGCGGTATCCGGTAATTTAGAACATTCTTTAACTCGACAAAACCTACCAGAAAAATATAATTATCTCACATGTATTTTGGACTATCGCATAGTGTAACTTAATAAAATCTATGAAAAAAAAATTTATGAATTAATCAAAGTCAAAGAGCAAAAATAAATTATAAAAGCTAAGAGCAATGTTAATATCTACCACATATGATACGACAGAATTTATCGAATAGAGTTTTTTTTTAAAGTTCAGTAATTTTTTGCTATACTTTTCTTAAAAAATTGTTTGGACTCAATGAATTATGCACAATAAACGTATCAGCGTCAGAAGTTCACAAGTATCTGCATCAAGAGTAATATACCGTCACGAAGAGTGAACGTGTTTTTCCTTTCGTTTCAGTGTTCAAGATCTTAATGAAATTTTTATACAACTAAAATTAAAATTATAAATAGTTTAAAAAACAAAAAAAAAATTAACTATGCCATGTATTTGCAATAATATTGATCGTGATCAATTTGCAGTAAATTGCGACAAATGTGGCGAACTATTTCATTGTTTATGCGTAAATGTTACTGACAGCGATGTTGAATGTTTAAAAAACTAAATAAACAATTTACACGTTCTCGCTGCGTCTCTCTCCGACGGGATTCTCTTTTGCTGTTGGCATTTTCTTTGGCACGGGATTCTCTTTTGCTGTTGGATATGAACAAAATTTCGCACATCGGATCATCGACCTCTGCTAAGAATTCCTCATATAAAAAAAACAGGTTGATTTGCCTATCAACTCTGCTTCTCCTACTATGCTAAATAACGAGATTACCTTAGAAGTTATATGCAATGATCTTCTAAATTTTTTGCAAGCTGAAAATATTTCACTCAAATAGCGTGTTATTTAATTGGAGACTAAAACTGGTGCTATAGATAGAGAAAGAAGAGACAAATGCAATGAAGTTGATAGCATCCCCAATCTTCAACCCCTTTTTAAGAGGTCATAATCCCAAATAAAAGTTTTGCATTCTTCTTTGTAAAAATGTTTTTATTAAGGCTGCGTTTATAGTAATTTTTATGGTGCATTTCGAAATCGAATCTTGCTGTACAACATATCGAATATCGAAATAACTAAAGAAGCAACTAGAACAGATGGCAACCTTGGCAGTGTTGATGGCGGTGATCTATAAATAGCCTACTGCTTTGAAATGTCATATGATTAGCAGCCATACAATTCAAAAGAATGAATTCCAAAATCTGCGCAATCATATACTAATTTAAACGGTGTGTTGATCACAAATTAATCACTCAAAAACTACTAAAGAGGAAAATGAAGCGATTCCCGAAACAGACTGTCTAGTCAGCTAAGTGATTGACTCTATAGTGATTGTTGTTGTTGCCTTCTTAAAAACTTACTTGATCTAAAGCTCGCAATTTAATTCATATAACTATTATATTTTAACTGTATTAATAAATTGGTTTTGTTTATTATTAAAAGAGAATATAATGTTTAATTTGTATACTAACTTAAGTATTTAAGTAAGGTAAATATACCTGAATTAACAAATTTATTTGCCCTTGTACGAATGGTGGTAACAACAGGAATATTTCAAATAACTATTTACTAATTTACTTAAATGATGGAAGAAGAAAGCACCGGCGCTATGAATAAACTCGCTCAAAAAAAAAAAAAAAAATGAAAAATCGACCAAATAAATGACCCAAAAAATTAAATGAAAAATCGCCCAAAAAAATGAAAAATCACCTAAAACATTTTTAAAGAAAATGAAAAATTACTTACTTACTTAGTTAGCGCTACAACCGTATATCGGTCTTGGCCTCATCTAAGAATTTGCGCCAGCCATTTCTGTCTTTCGCTTGCTGGCGCCAGTTCGAAATTCCAAGCTTCGTCAGGTTGTCCTCTACTTGGTCTTTCCAACGAAGATGCGGTCGTACTCTTCTGCGTTGACTGCCGCTGGGTACCGGATCGAAAGAGCGAAGCCGCTCGATTTTAATGCGCTTGACTATGTCGATGTCAGCGTACAGCTCGAAAAGCTCATCATTCCACCATATTCGGTACTCGCCATTGACGCAGATTGGTCCGTAGATCTTACGACGAATCTTTCCCTCGAATGCTCCTAAAGTCTTTTCATCTAAACTGCTCAGCGTCCAGGTTTGTGATGCATAAAGTAAGATGGGCATGATGAGCCCATTTATAGAGCGTGATTTTCGTTCGTCGAGAGAGGGCTCTGCTTCTCAATTGCCTACTGAGCCCAAAGAAACACCTGTTGGCAAGAGTTGTTCTTCGTTTGATCTCAATGCTGATGTCGTTGGTTGTGTTTATGCTGGATCCCAGATAATCGAAGTCCTTCACAACCTCGAAGGAGGTATTGTCAACTGCAACGTGGGTTCCAAGACGCTGGGACTGTTTGTTTGTTGACACTAAGTATTTTGTCTTATCTGCATTCACTGCCAGACCCATTCGACTTGACACTCTTTCTAATCTGGAAAATGCTGCACTGACTTCGCTCGTATTATGGCCAATGATATCGATGTCATCAGCATACGCAAGCAGCATAACACTCTTGTAGAATATTGTGCCACTACGTCTCAGATCAGCAGCTCGGATAATCTTTTCCATCATTAGGTTGAAAAAGTCGCACAATAAGGAATCACCTTGTCTGGAACCTCGTTTGGTAACAAATGGTGGGAAGAGGTCCTTTCCGATTTTAACTGCGCTGCTGGTGTTGCTCAGTGTCATCCAGCAAAGTCGTATTAGTTTTGCAGGAATACCAAATTCAGACATGGTGGAGTGTAGGTGCTCCTTATTGGGCTGTCAAAGGCGGCTTTGTAGTCGACAAAAAGATGGTGGGTGTCGACTTGTTTTTCTTGAAATGAAAAATTACCCGAATGAAATATGTCCCAAATGAAATATGACCCAAAATATTAAATGAAATCACAAAAAAAAAAAAAAATGCGAAATGACCCAATTTTAAAATGTGTCAATGTTTAATTAATAACAAAAATTATCTAACGATCAATATGGTTACTGATTTCATAATAATCAATAATAATAAATTAGGAAGCACTACTTTATCAACTCAATTTAGTTAAGCTCGCATTTAGATCAATTTGCACACAGCCTTATAACTTAAACTAAATGTATTAAGATTTATCTTTTTAATAGGCGACTGCTGCTTAGGGATTACAACCCTCAGTAAGTCCAACACCGGCTTCGCTGTCTACAAAGGCAAATTATTTTACCGTAAAAAAACCATAAAAAATTGATTTGTCCTTGTTGATGTTGTTATCACCATTTTGTACAAAGGCAAATAATTTTCTCTTATATCTGTATTAAGAACAAATAGCTTAAGTCGACTTAAGACAGATAGCACTATAAATACCCAAAATCTGGAGCTGTTGGGATGACCTTAGCCAAAGTTATGACAAAAAATAATAAGACCCTTTCATATAACTTATATGGCGATTGAAAACTTGGAAAAAATATTTCTCGAAACTTTGAAATCAGACTTAATCTGTTATTGCTTATCGACACAGATATCAGTATTTGTGGAAACCACTTGGGACTTTGACCTCTTAAAAGTGGACATAATCTTAAGGGGTCAGCATTTGGGATTATCTCCTCTTTCAAAGCGGTCATAATTCCAAATTTGAAATTTTTCTGAATAATGTCCCGGCACCGAAAATGACTTTATTATAATTTCTGAATCTCATCTTGCCTCTTTCATTTAACTAATAATTAACTATTTTTAATTTTATTCTCTTCATAATTCTATTTTTGATATATTTCAATAAATTTGTAGGTTAAAATGTAGACTATGTTGTGAGTAATGTCCTAGTTGAATAAGATTTTGTTTGTGATCATGCTGATGTATGTGATATTTTATATAAACCTAAATATGCGAATAGTCCTGATAGTGTTCATTAAAATATACGTAGTCTACGTCATAACTTTGATAATTTGTTGGCACACTTAAATTCTTTTGTTAATAAGCCGGATTTTATTTTCTTGATCGAAATTTGGATCTTTAATACAGAAACTGAATGATACACAATTCCTGATTACAATTTGGTTGCATGTTGTAATAATGAATATGCCTCCGGTGGTGTGGCTTTATTTTTGAAGAGTAATTTGTCTTTGCAGCATTATGATTTTAATCTTCAAAGTTATGATGCTTTGAAGGTTAAGTGTTTGATAAATGATCAGATTTTTACTTTCCTTTGTGCCTATAGATTTTACTCTTCCAATGTTGACAATTTTTTAAAGGATTTGGATTTTCTATTATGTTATGAATCGTCAAGTTATTTAATTCTTAGGAGATATTAATTTAAATATTTTAGAAGATAATTCATTGGTTGACAACTACTTGTGTTTTCTTAATAGTTTGGGTATTGATTCTTGCATCAATGTGTCGACTCGAGTAACTAGTACTTCAACCTTATGCATTGGTCATATTTTTTCGCATTTAAGTAATGGGTTGAAAGCTTTTGGTTCTTGATTGACTTGAGAGTTTCTGATCACTGCCTTATATGCTTTAGCATTGACGGTTGCCTAAATTTGACCTGGTCTAATACTAGTGATGGTAAAATTGTCTCGCGTACTGACATTTTGGCTCTGAATAGATCTATTTTTATGGAATCTTAGAATGACGTCTACAATTGCAATTGCTCTTTTGAAGCTTTTAGTACTTTTCTTAGCACTCTTCAAATGCACTTTGATCAGTGTTCTCGTTTACATGTTCCCAGGAAAAAGGGCATTATAAAACGGAAAAATAAATAAATAAATGCTTGCTTACAAAATAAATAAAGTACAATAATCTATAGAGAAAACTAAAAAAGCACCAAAATAATTCATGACTTAGACTCCGTTACAAGGCTGCATGCAAAGAATTTGAAAAAGAGATTTTCAAGGCTAAAATTGTGTCTACAAGGATAGGTTTCATAGGTTTAGAGGCACCCCTAAAAAAGAATGGAATGTTATTAATGAAGTATTGGGTAGAGATGGATGGAAGAGATCGCTTTTCCTGTAATTGTTTTCTTAATGATAGATGCTATCCCAACAGCTTCACGTTTTCGCAAATTTCCTCATTTGAAATATATAAAATCATCCTGTCCCTAAGAAACTCTAATTCCTCTACTTATGATTGCTTTTGAAGTAACGTTATAGAAAAAATTGCCTTTAATATAACAGATATTTTGGCTTATATTTTTAATTTCTGGCATTTTTCCTGAGCTCTTAAAAAATGCGGTTGTCTTGCCGCTATTTAAGAAAGGGGTACGATCTTGTATGAATAACTATAGACCAATTTCACTATTGTCAGTTTTCTCTAGGTTATTTGAAAAATGCATTAAAACTAAATATATATTGTTTATCGACAAAATACATTTTTTCAACAAAAATCAATTTAGATTTCGAGCTGGTATGTTGACAGAAGATGCTTTGCAGGGTTTCTGTTCGAAAATATATAATGATGTGAATGAGGGTAAAACAATTGCGTCTTTGTTTGTAGACGTTACGAAGGCATTTGATACTGTACATCCTGAAATATTGTTGGACAAACTAAACAAGAGTGGTTTTCGAGGCTTCATGATTTCTTGGCTTGCCTCTTACTTGTCAAATAGACAGCAAGTATTAAAAGTTGATGTTAGCGTTAGTTCTAATATGTTTTTGAGCCTAGGTTCTATTTTGGGACCAACATTGTTTCTCATCTATATTAACTCCTTATTTTCTTTAAAATTGAAAAGCTCTATAACTGCATTTGCTGATGATATGGCGTGCTCTTTTACTTACAAATCTTTTATTGATCTATACTCTGATTTGAATCATGATGTGGTTCTAGTGAGTAGATGGTTCAAAGCGCATACTTGTTATTAATGATAAAACTAAAATCATATTTTTTAATATCTCTGGGTATAAGGTACCTTTTGGTCAAATACACTATCATGGTCCTTATTGTGGTAAATTTGGTATGTTTCTCATGTAGTACAGGTAATAATGACATAACATTTTTTAAGAATATGCAATGCTCTTCTCAAAGTTTTGTGATTGAGGTTATGGTTTCTTATAAATATCTTGGAATTTGGCTTAATTATAAGTTAGATTGGTCTGTGCATGAGGCGTGAGCTAAAAAAGTATTTTAGGAACATTATTCGGCAGCTTTATGAACTTAAGAGCTTTTGCTCTCCAGATCTCTTGAAATGGGTGTATTATTCTCTTTTTAATTCTAAATTGGAATATGGTTTGACCTGTTGGGTTGGGACACATAAAAACCAAATTAACCCTATTCGTGACTTGCAAAAGTTTGCTTTTCGGTTATTATGTAATAAATCGCGCTACGAAAGAAGTTTTGGTCTTTTTAAAGGGTTTGTTAATATTGCCGCTAAACTTTTTTTTAATAGCTCTGGTCATTTGTCTAACAGACTTTCTATGCGTTATAATTTAAGAACCATTTCGCAAAACTTTCTTGAAGTTCCACCACATAATTTGCAAATTTATTCAAACTGTTACTCTTCAGTGTCAACTAGAATTTTTAATCGATTACCGGATGATTTACGGCTTATGCGCAATAAGGCCTTGTTTTTCAAAAGCATAAAATCCTGGCTATTTAATTTTAATGTTGAAGATTTAAGTAATATTCTGCAAGTTATGCAATAAACTCTGAGTGAAATTGTTATGTTACTTTTTGTATTTAACTACTGGCATTTTAGCCTAAATATATTTTTTTCTTAATGCTATGTACTTTTATATCATTTATCTTCTTGTAAAAAATTAAATTGTTACTGATAATTTTCTAAAATATTATTGTTTATTGTAATAATATATGTATTTTTGTCTCAGTTTGGTAAAATTGTCTGCGATCGTCACTAGCTCTTCTGAGTTACAGATCGTAGCCTCTATTCAACTATTAATATCTAATGTTGTACATTTTTAATTTAAGCTTTCTTTTGTGGAATATGATGTTGAATTTATAATAAATAAAAAAAAAATATAAAAGTTTTTTAACTTTACAATTTTAGACTTGTTTTGACTAATGTTGTGACTGTCCTATACTTATGATACGCTCTGTTTATTGAATACTTTTTGGGATTTTTGTGGTCTTTTTTTAATTGCTGTCGTACTTTTCACTTAAAAAATTACCGCGGATACTTTGACAGAGCTTTTGTTAATCAATTGTGTTATGCGTAATATTAAATGTTTGATTACAAATAATCGAGAACTTAGCCTACGAATTTAATGCCTACTCTGAACGGTTCATGTTCCCAGGAAGTTTTAAATGACTCGTCCTACTCTTTGAGCTTTGACTTTGTCTACAGAGAGGTAGACAGAGAGGTAGAGGTACAGCCAATCAGAAATATTAAATAATCAAATCAAAATTTAAAACATATACTAAATTTCCCATTTCTTTCCTGCTGATTTTAAAAATGCTTCAAAATGCTGGTTGCCACTTTTGTTTTCTTGCAGGTTGCCACCATTCTTTTTCTTACTTAAATGTCAGTTTACTCAATTCTGTGGCCCGGTAAACACCCGTGCGTATAATTTCCAACTTAAATTTTCATTAAAAATTCCAAGGGGCTGATTAAAGACACTAAGGCGGAGAGGCAACCTGCAAGCCTCCCTAAATAAGACAAAATTTAACGTTCTTTAAAAGAGCCATTTTCAAGATTAAAAAACCTTTCTCAAAATATTCAATAATTCTCATGTTAGGATTGAATGCTAAAACATTTTTGACTTTTTTGAAAGGTTAATTTTAGGTTTTAAAAATGCACGCCATAATGAACTTACTTAATTTAAACAGCATAACATACCACAAGCACGCTGACTAGCCACATGTTGTTGGAATTAGTAGTAATTTATTGGGGAAAAAATGTTCCATTCATAAAAATCAATCAACTCGATAGCTGTACGAGGAAGCTAATGCAGCAGATACTTGAAAAATTACTGCATCTTATGGAAACAAAAAAGATTTATTCGCACTTTACAGCAGTTTCAATGCAACACAAGCACATTAATGAAATAGAACAAGCTAATAAAGCAGTTTGTTAAGACGACAGCTTTGAGTAAGGATATGAAAAAAAACTACAAAAAAACGCAACAACAAACGCTAGAACTCAATTCGCAGACGATTGGGATGCTTGAAAACTGTTTAAGAATATAACAAAGATTCTACAACTATTTAGTTGTAAGAATGAAAGTATACTACAAAGAATAAGAAAATAGACGAGAAGTAGAAAAGCAGGAAGCAAAGGAAGTAAAAGCAACAGCAAATAAATGTTAAGGAAGCCTTCAATTGATGTACGGCAACAAAAAAAGCTTAAGTCGACGAGACGACGGAACTGAATTCGTACTCTTGGCCACACCAAGCTACGCATAGCGCTGTCTATGCTCGCATAAAACGGAAACATTTGTTATTTTGCCTCCCCAGCGTATATTTAGCCAATTTTTAATACTCATTTAATGACCCAGTTTGACGCCCCTGCCTTTGTAGCATCCTTTTAATCCGCCAAATACCAAAAACGTTGCTAAGATGGGGTATTTTTACCGAAGACCAAATTCAGAGTAAAGTCGGAGCAGCTGAGGGCAGCTTTTAAGTCAATGTAGCGCTCGCTGTGGGTTAAAAGGCAGTTAAAAGTTTTGTTTTGCCACCATGTTAAAATAGCAAACTTCCGTTTCCACTTAAAGCTGCCTCCGGCTAAAGTTGTATGCCGTTTGAAGTGGTGCGATGTATTTCAATGTTGTTGTTTTTGCTTTTATTATTAATAGTTGCATTGTTGCTGGCATTTTATAAAATAAAATGTTCATACGGTTACAATTAAATTGTTGGCTTTTTGTGGTTGTTGTTGTTGCTGTTGTTGTCGAACTATGTGAAAGAACCACGTTGCCCGGCTAATTGACAGCGATTATTATTCCACTTTGTGAATCACACAGCAACAGTTTGTTCTGCATTTGTTCTGTTCATAAACATATATATAAGTATCTCATAAGTTGTTATTATTGTTGTGTGCAAAAGAAGATAGCAGTAGGCAATTTATTCTATCGAAGTAAAGGATTTTTAAAATTATAGAAACTAGGACGTTACATATAGGAAATTACGTATATTTAAACAAGTCATACAAATTTTGAACATTTGTTTCCAAAGTTCTAATAGAGCACTTCGTCCAATCGTCTAAAAAGCTAAACATAAAGCAAGCATTAGTTACATAAGAAAGGTTTAAGGCAAAAGCTGTTAAAACTAAGGCATATTTTAGAAGATGTTTTCTAAAAAGTGATTATAAATGCAAAAAAATTAATTTGCATATAATTTCACATGATCAGATTTCTTATCATTTTTTTTAACATCAGCGCCTGAAAAAAACTTTAAAAAATTAAAGTTTTTGTGTTAAATCCGACTGTTTTTCAATTATATATAACTTTTGACTTTTATTTTAAAATAAAAGTTTTCCCTCACTTTTACCTTTCAAACTAAAAATAAAATTTAAGAGTCTCCAAAGAATTTTATTTTCCAAAAAATTTGTATGTCCTTAAAGACTTCTATTATAAAAAGTTATTTTTAAGAGTCTTTTGAGAGTTTTATTTTATAAAAATCTTACAATAAAAATCTGCGAAAAAATTCAAAATATGTTTAGTTGTTCTTCCAATTGATTTTGTTAATCTTGTCACCATTGAAAAGATTCATATTCAACCAATAAATAACATACAATACTTTAAAAAAAAAATGCTTTTACAAAGACTTTTTCTAAATAAAAATCTTAAAATACTCTTAAGATTAATTTTTTTAAATAAAAGTCTTCAAAGTTTGATTTTATTTTATAAAAGTAAAAAAAATTGTTATTAATTGAATGTTAAAAATAAAAGTTAAACTTATTTGATAACTTTTACTTTCAACAATCAATAATAATTTTTAAATAATAAAAGTTTCTTAAAACTCTTATTTCAGAGACTTTTCTGAAAAAGTCATAAAAACTTAACCTCTGCTTAACATATATTTTTTTTTATATAAAGATGACGCTGAAGTTGGTGTATTAAAAAAGGTGAAAATTGGGCCACACAACAGCTCGGCTTCAGATCGTCTAACAATAAATAAAAAAAATGCATTCGAAAAAACCTTGAATGCACATCTTTTACTAAAATGGAATGAAAATATGGAAAATTATGAAGGGTGAAAAAAAGTCGAAAAATTTAAGTTATTTTTGAACATATTGTTGCGTGTAAAAACTACCCAGTAAGTACGTTCATGCATTGATGATGTACGCATACGTTTGATGGTTTGCATGCATGCCAGCATAACTAAATGCAAGCTCATTTCAATTTTAACTACATGGCGATGTCATGCAAGAGCGTGTGTACTGTGAACCCGCATAATCACTAATACTGTATGCATTGGGAATTAGTAGTACTCTATGCATACATTGCCATAAATACTGTATGCATACATTTGTATTATTATTGTCATAAAAAAATTGCAATTGCCATTAATAAATCACCTGATTTATTTTTGTTTTTAAAATTTTATTTTGCTTTTATATTAATTTATATTTTGTTAATAAATTATGTACAACCGCACTCCTTAAAGTTGTAACTCAAAATGAGAGTTCATACCTTAGTAACAATATTTCAGTAAGCACGCTACTTTGTATAAGCAACACGCATACTAGTAGCATAAAATAACGGAAACACAAGAATTTCAGCGGTTTTGGATAACTGTTGGTTTTTTTTTTATGACAATGTATGCCTTGTCCATACTTCTGCTTGCATACAGCATGCATGTTTCCTGCACGCATGATACTCTGAACATACTGGGTAGACACATTTTCCAAAAACGATCATTTTAGTAAATTATAGTAGAATTAAAATACAAACAGATAGATTACAAAAAAAATTAAATAGGTCGATTAGTTTTGTTGCAGTAGTGTAGCCCATTTTGAAAAATTATGTTTTGAGAAAAACGGGTTCAAAGTAACTCTGGTTAGTTATAGTTACTTTGGCGCACCGGGTTTCTGTATTATAAGCGGAATTAATTAAAAAAATTTTTACATACGCTTAAATACTACAAAAAAAGGGTTTAAAAAAATTGTTTGGCCAAAAAAATGCCAAAATATTGCTAGGTTGCTTTATGGTTTAGGTATTTTTTTTCTTTTATTTGTTAACAATATCTCTCAAAACTTTAAATTTTGTTAAGCAGTTTAATATGCGGATGATCAAAGAACACATTTTGTCCAGAAAGAACCAGGCATTGACCTTTTTAAAAGCCAGCTAAGGGCCAATTTTTTAGTACGAGGTTAAACTTTAGTCAAATTAAACCTAGCTTAACTCGCCAAAATTGGACATTTAAACTCGGTTCAACTAGATATTATAGCATTATTAAGTTAATTTACTTAAATTATCATATAATGTGTTTCTTTTTTGTCTAAACCGAGTTTAAACGTCCAGTTTAGGTGAGCTAAGCTTGGTTTAGTTTTACTTGAAACGAATTTTTTAAAAATTTTTATTGCTCATAAGGCATTAGTGTCAAATCAGGTGTTTTGAGAGAGAACACAAAAGATGCAAACAAACTTGCTACAATAACACCAGGTAGGCTTTGAGAGGTAGGCGACTGAGAGTACAACCAACGAAACGGAAGAAATTAGTTTGCATAGTTCAATAAAACCAGGTAGACTCATTACTAAGAGTGAAGCCGTCGATACTGTCAAAACAAAACGGAACATATACGTTTGCATGCTACACTAAAACCAGGTAGTCTCACGTCTAAGATCGCGACCGCCGAAACCGTCAAAGCGAAACGCCTGATTTTTACACTAATGGCTATGAGAATTAGAATACAGTCAATTATGAGCCTACCTGGCCTTTATTGTTCCATGCCTGCAACCGTGGCGATTTGTTTAAAATAAATAGAAGCAAGAACAATCTAGCATTCCAGCAATCATCACTTTGGTATTGCGGCTGAGAATATCGCCAATTATTTTGTAACATTCGTGAAAATGAATATTGTCTGAATGAAACTCGGGCAAAAACCGATACATGAAATTATATGTTTCGATGATATGGGGACGACCGTTTTGTCACCTAAAAGATTGCTATTTTTGTCTGGCCAAAGCAACTGGCGTTGCCAAAGTACTTGTTCCGATTCAACACATGAAAACAATCGAAAATCCTTCGATTCAGTGGAGTTGGGAGGAACCACTGGAGGATGTGTATTTGTGCCAAAGTAGCTCCTCCTTATTTTCACGATACCCTTCTTGGTTAATCGCTTGTTTGGAGTTAACACCAGGCGGTGTGACTTTTAACCTTTAGAACAAACTTCTTGGTTTCTTGGATCGGTTTTTTGACTGAAACCAGGGGGCGTTTCAAAGTTTTTTGTAATAAACTACAATGGGATACATTTCGAAAACGGAGTGACAATAAAAAAATAAAATTTTTGGAATCACAGATTGATTTTATATTAGAAATGAATTCATTGTACAGGCAATTTTTCGTTATTTGTAAGCCTGTGTAATGGAGTGTAATCAGTGTAAGCCTTTAAAAATATTGGTTTCTCGGTGAATTTTTTTGTGAATTACATTAAAAAAGTAATTCCAAAAAAAAAAAGTTAGCCTGTTTTGCCCTTTTTAAAAATATTATCTTTTATATACATTCTAGGGCTTTCAATCCCGGGATCCCGAACCAATTTCTAGTCCCGGAATCCCAGGATTCTAAAACCTTAGTCCCATGGTTTTAATCACAAGAAAATATAAAAATTTCAAGCAACTACAAATGCAAGCGCAATGTTTTGATGTTTTTTATTATCGAAATTACACTGTTCTTTTTTTATCTCTCTTTACACTTTGAAAGCCTATTTTTTTAGTTTGTTTTGGTTGTGATCTTGCAAGACGCTGTTTACTTGACTGATCAACTCTTACGGAATTTTGAAAGTAGCAATAGTTTTATTACTATACTATAGTTTTTTTAATAAGGTGCGTTTCATATATATAAAACCACCGGAGATTTGTTGATATCTCCTAAAAGACTGGCTGTAGGGTATCATAATATTCTACTCAAATAAACACTCAATTGAAAGATAACTATTCCCCTCAACTCGACTTCATATTTTACTCACAATACTTTTGAGCGTAAAAAAACAGTATTCGCCTTGTTTCATAAATATAAATCCCTTACAAACTTTGCCATATAAAGCGTGAACCATAGTGTAAAAAGTTCTATTTTTGAGTAAAAAAGTGGGAAAAATAGTTTTTTTAAAATAACACGTGGTCTCAGCTTTTCCGAAGTACAAAAAGAGAAAATTTAAGAACTTTTGGAAGAAAACTTAGGAATTAGAGAAATTGCGTGCAAAATCAATCAATCGCAACTATAAAGTAGTTCTAGATTTTTTAAATAATCCGAAAGGCTACGGCGAAAACAAGCAAAAAAATCTAATGACCAAGCAGTCCGCCATATTTGAGAACTGCAAAGAACTCCTAAAAAAATTTGTGTGACTTGATTAACGTTGCTTGGGTTTCCATTTCCCGATCAGCGGAGATTCAAAATAATATCGAAATCGGACATTCAAAACAATACAAGGTTAATAACGCTGTCAACTTTTGCTGGTTCTTCAGTCCAAAAGCTGATGAAATTTTAATCGTTGCGATATTGACATTTTCTTTAATTTTGATAAAGTATTGTAACTAACTCGACATACAAATGATATTGTTTCTAAAATCGTAAACCCTTGTGTGGATTTTTCCAATACATTGGACACGTAAGAAATTTATTTTTATTTTTATTTTGCAACGCTTTTTTTTACATCAATTCATTTCATTCTATGTAAAATGATGAACCAACATGATAAAAATAAATTTGGAGAGATATTTTCCATTAAATTTTGCCATTAACCCATTTTGCGCAGCATTTCGAGTTTTCGAACAGCAATTTTTGCTATTTTCAACACAATTTTTTGCTATGACAAAGTATACGTGATGCAAAATGTAATTATTCAGTGTTATAGGAAATTTGGTTGGCTTTCAGAATATTATTACATTGTTTATCTCCTCCCCTTCATGGATGGTACGAGGGGGTGTTAAAAAACCTTACATGAAGATTCAAATTCAGATATTCAAAAAGGAAAATAAGACATTAAAAACAAATATTTTTTCAAAAGTATATTATTTTTGAAGGAAAAGATAAAAAAAGTGTTACGATAAAGTAACAGATGCATCCAGTAAAAAAAATTTCGGAGCGTTCAAAGTTAGCTGTTCGAAGACTTGAACAATGGCCATGCATACAACTCAACATCACAAAATGTGAGACTGAAGCTGGGTATATGGGAGTGTGTTTCAGCTGGCTTAGTCAGCTGAAATTTCCTGCTCGTCATCAAGTTTATTTTGATAACTTTTTGGCCGATGAACGTATATACGCTAGAGGAACTGTGCGGAGTAATCGCTTGGGCCGTCCAGTCCCTGATTTGAAGACCGGCAAAGCATTGGCAAAAGGTCTTAAGAAAATTAATTTGTTTAGGTAAAATTGCGGTTTTTATGGTAGCCTAATTATTTTTTAGGGGCAAATGATGCAAAATTTGCTGCAGCCAACAAGATTGTCTATTGTCGTTGGCAGTACAAACATGAGGTAACGTTGCTATTGAATTTTTCTGCAGTTTACCCGACCGTAATGACTACACGCAGCCAGAGACAACAAGAAAATCATTATTGAACAGCCATAATTAATTTGACAATATATGTTTATGGAGATCTACGCCACCTCCACGATACCGCTGTTTCAAATTATCGCGTTTCGATACGCTCAAAGAAGTGGTATTGGCCACTTTGGCTAGCCGTTCTAGAATCTTCTTTCGCAAACGTTGTCAATGCGTGGAAAATACACGTCTTGGTAGACAAGCAACTTGGACGGCCACCCACTTCACAACTTACATTTCGTGTACAATTGGCAATGAATTTGCTACTATCGTCTGAGGTTGAAGGTGAAGACCTTTCAAGTCCGTCTGACGTAGAAGACACCACTTCGGAAAATAGTTTTGAACAGCAACGGCCATGGTGCCTCCGGACAACATGAAGTGGTTACGCAACCTCAAAACAAGGCCAGAAGGTGCCAAGTTTGCAACAAGCCTACGCTAAGAATGTGCAATAAGTGCCAAGTGCACTTGCACCTCAAGACGTGGCCTGCCACCCACCACAAACGGTAACGTAAAGCTTCAAAATAATCCAATACAATAAGAAAAACTGTTAAAAATATGTAAAATATGCCATATACGTAAAAAATGTAAACAGTTAAAAGAAACAAAAACATATACGCTGTATACGTTAAAAATAATGTAAAAAAAGTAAAGTATGTATAATGTGAAAATAATTAAGAAAAAAAAAACAGCACAATAAGTTAATCTGCCTAAGGAAAAAATAAATAAATTTTGTTGCAGTCAATTTTTGGTTTATTTTTAATCATTATTTCTAATATTTTTCCACTTTGTTACAGGGAAATTCTGACGACGGATTTGAGTTTAGGGGGCCCTAATTATCATAGAAAAGTATTTTTTAATAAGAAATTCAAAAATTTTTACAGCTTGGCACAAAATGGGTTAAAGTCGGTTACCGATTTTGTGCCGAAGAAAACAAAAAAAAAAAAATTGTTGGCCTATTTTATAAATAAAATCAACCGGACAAAAATCAAATCTATGTTTTTTTTCATATTTTTATGGTTTTAATGATAATAATATTTTCATCTTTTCAGTTTTTTTCATCTTTTTAGGACCTAAATTTTAGGGATATTACCTCAAAAATTATTTTCTTCTTCATTTCGCCTAGCCATTCAAAGGGTTAACGATACAAATAACAATCTTTACTATATACTTCGATATCGAAACCAAATCATTAGGTTGTTGTGATGTTTTTTGATAAAATATGAAATATTAACTATTTTACGAATATTTATTTTTTTTAAATTAAGAGATATTATAAATAGTTTTCAAAATGAACAATATAAATTTAATACCATACCGAAAAAGTGCAATTTTATTTATTTGTAATATTTTCGGGTTTTGGCTTTCCCAACTTTGGCAAGCTAAGGAGCCTATACACCATTTTTAATTACAATTTTGAATATACTATTTTATTTTTTAGAAAGATCATATCGAAAAAGTATTTTTTTAAGAAAAGAGAACAGTTAAGAAAAGAGTATTTCATTTTCTGAAAAGATCAATTGAAACTTCAGAAATTTCATTTGAAATTCACAATAAATAGACATTAATTAAGAAATTCTATTTGAAATTCAGAAAAAAATCAACTTAAATTCTGAAATTCGATTTGAAATTCTTTTGCTTATTCTTTCAATTAAAATTTAGAAATTATTTGCTAAATTCAGAAAAAATAAATTTAAATTCAGGTAAAATCAATTGAAATTCATAAATTAAATTTAAAATTCAGAAAAGATTTGTTAAAATTTACGAATTTTATTTAAAACGTAGTTAAGAACAATTAAAATTAAGGATTTACATGTAACTTTTACCAAAATAACAATTGATATTCAGAATTTGATTTGAAATTAAGAAAAGATCAATTGAAATTCAAAAACTTGAAATTCAGAACAAATCAAACAAAATTCCTTTAATCTTCATTTGAAGTACGGAACAGTTTTATTTTTATCAGAAATTCAATTTGTAACTAAAAAAAAATTATCAACTCAAATTCAAAATAGATCCATTGAAATCTTTTCGAAATGCCAATTGATCTTTTTCTGATTCTATTTGTCAATTGATCCTTTCTGAATTGCAATAGGAAAAGGTTCGGCTTTTTCTAGCTTTTTTTTCTACAAATAATCGCGTAATAAACGGCAAAAAATTTAGAGTGAAAACAGTTCCTCAAAATATTTCGAAGTTCTAATTAAGCTAATTAAAGCTTAATTAAAAGGATCAAATACTTTCAGAAAACCAGTTATAAGACGTTTAAAAATTGTTTTAGAAAAGACAAAAGGAAAAAATTTTTAAAAGCATATATTGTACATCTAACTTTTAAGCTTCAAATTGATTAAAATTTTAAACTTAACTTTAAGATTTTAGATAAACATCAAACCAAACTTCCACTTTTACTCATACACAAGTATGTAACGAAAACTTGAAATATAAAATTAAAAACAAAAAGTTTAGGAAATATTTTAATTAAGCTTTTAAGCTTAGTTACGGTTTAAAAAATCTTTAAGACAAACAAAAAAAGAAAAAAACCATTTTCTTAATTTTCTTAACAAAACCATCAAAATTTACTTATAAAAAAACCGGTTATGAAAGCAAGCTTAAGCTTTTAAAAGTTTTATTCCAAACAACCTTAAGGTTGCGTTAGACTCTTAAGCTAAGAGAATTCCTCAATAAAAAAATTTTTACTGACTTTAAAACTTTTGACTTTTAGCAAACAACACTTTTTGTAGCGACAAAAGTTTAGAAAGATTCTTCTACAAAAATGCTTAAAAAATCTCATATTTAAGTGGTAAACAAGCGCAGCGCAAAGGGTAAACAAGATGCAGCTGCCAAGCTGTGATGCTTCCCGACCTGCCTTTTGGAATCCTTAATTAATGACACTTGGTTTACCACAACTCTTTGTGTTGCTTTGATCAGCTGTGCAGAGTCCAGGCAAAAGAAATTGCGCAGTCGTCAGACTGCCTGCCACAAAATTATGCAAAACTCTGGTTTCCATTTTTGCAAAATAACTCAGAAATGAGGAAATAGCAGCTATTATGGGTGACGAGACGAGGTCATCACCATAAAAACCACCGTTCTCATCATCATCATCATCATCGTCATCATAGTGTTTTTGCAAAGTTCTACAAGATGCTAGGAAGTTGAATCAGCAACAAAAAATGGGAGAAGAAAAACGGGAATGAAAACAACTCTACCCACAGCTAGACAACAGCTCCAGGTACTCGACTGCAAACATAATTTTTAAAATTTTTTAAAAAAGCATCCAAGTTCTAATATGTGCTGCCTTTGCTTTGTTGTTTTATTTTTTAATTTTTTGTAGTACTATAAAAGTCGCTTGGCTTTCATGACTAAATCACTTGTTTACTTTAGAGAATTTAGGTCTTTGCAGTCAGTTTGTCTATTCTTCATCTTTGTTCTTTTCTTATTTTGTTTATTTTGTTTGTGTTAAAATTTGTACTTTTGCCTTAATTGAAAGCGTAAATATAGGTTAAGCTCTCCTTGAGGTAGCAAGGATTTAGCTGTGTGCTGTGATTTAAATTTAAAGGTCTGCCACTCTGCCACTCTGCAATAAAGGAGAAGCAAAGAAAAACAGAGCAGAAGCTGACGAAACACATGCAGTGAAAGTTTTGCCTTATACGAAATTTATAACAAACTCTGTTAATTTGGTCATTTTTTTATTGCTTGTTATTCTATTATTTAGCTCTGTAATACTTACGCCTTCTCGTCCGCCTGTATCACCTTTTTGTCCTTTTTGTCCTATATCACCTTTGGGTCCCGGCAGACCAGGTCGTCCCTGAAAAAGCATACAAAAGTAAAGCAATGAGAAATATTGACCAAAAAGTATGTCGTTTGTATAAAGGTAAAATAAAGTTCACAAAAAACAGCAACAATGCAAGTAACAACAAGGCAAGCCTTGTAAAATATTGTTGGCAATTTTTCAATGACAACAAAAGTTCTTTACCGTTATTTAGGGCTGTTGAAATGTAGCGCAGCACAGCACAACAAAAAGGTATGTTGCAGCTGAACATCAACAACAACAATAACAACAGGAACAACCAACAGCAGCTAAAATGAAGCTAAACACTAACTCACTCCCTTAAGCGAACCCCAACAATTTGTAGCTTGTTGTTCAACTATAAAAGGTTCAAGGATTTCAAGAGTAGCCAGAGGACGAATTTATGTATTTCTTATTTTGGGATATTTTATATTGTATTTTTTGCCGGAGACAACAATGAATGAGCATTTTTTCTGAAATCCCTAACGGATGCTTTTTTTAAAAAAAAATAAGACGGCCCATTTAATTTGAGTACACATTCAATTTTCAGGGCTTCTTAAGTTGTAATGAGTTGAACGATTTGTATATAACACGAATTGCTTCTGAACAACACGATATGACTTCATTTCTGTTAAAACTTTATAAGAAGTTGAGTTGTTAAAAAATAAAAACAAGCTCGTTGCGCATCTGTTTTTATTAAAAGGTTAGGGCTATGGTAATATATTGTATAATGGACAAGACAGTTAAGTACTAAAATAAAATTTACATCTTTGTCTAAGTCCGATATTAATGTTCAAGTTTTATGGTGGAGATGCGTCCTGCGACCTAACAGAAGATCTATTGTACCTCCTTCTCAAGGCTCCACAAGGTTGGTGGATTACAGAATTTCATCCAGGCCCAGTTCTCTTATGAATTTGAGTATGTTTTCATGTTCAAAGGATGAAATTTACTCTTGACTCAGCTCATAGTTCCCAGAGTTAGCTTACGTCTACGAGCCACAGCGTCGAAGTTTATAAGTAGGTGTATTGGATTCTCTTCAAAAAACGGTAGTTGCCCAATTTCATCAAGTGATATTTCAGTTTGCCTAATTTTGTCCTAAAATAAAACCCGTTAAAATTCTTAGATTTTGTATACCTAAGCATATACACAATCTCGTTCTCGGAGTTCTAAAATCTCTGAGGAGCAATTTAGATTGTCTTAGCTTTGGGAGGCTTTTCCAAATGTTTGATCGTTTGTGTCTCTCCTCCTTTCTAAGTTCTTCTTTTTTAGAATGTGTACCCAATCCGCATAATGGTTCTGGTCCTATAAATATTGTAGCTGCGCCTTTTCGCGCTGAGTCGTCAGCTTCTTCGCTACCTTGTATTCCTTTGTGTCCTGGGACGCAAAGTATAGTAACGGTGTTATTTTTGCTTAGTTCATTGTGTTTTGTTAGGCATTCCTATGTTATTCTCGAGGAAATTTCACAGCCAAGGATTTTCGCTTGAAAGATACTCTGTGTTCTACCCTAAGGTTCAGAGTGCTTCATACACCCCTGCGCCTGCACCCTCCAATGTTTTGGAGCCATCTGCATACCATGATATGATATGTGGTTTCTTGGTTTGCGATATTATTTCGCTGTCCCACTCTTTCTTGGTACTAAGCTTTTTTCGAAGTGTTTTTGAAAGCTGTACTTTTTTACTTTATCATCTCTTGGTAGATTGATGTAAGGTATTTGCTTTGCAATATTCTCCTTCTCTATACTGCTGATAGTTTTACCTAAACCTGCCCCCTCTTTGGCGATGCATAGCAGAGTTCACTTTGCTACTCCCCCTACAAATGGGTGTAATGGGGTTAGGTCAATAATTACTTCTAGTGCTGTTGTAGGACAGGTTCTCATGCCTCCTGTGATGCATACGCAGGCCAGCCTCTGCAACGTTGGTAGCATATTTCTCATTGTCAATAGCTTGGTTCTTCCAGCCCATGCATGCTACAGCGCCTTAGATGAGAATGGATCACCATCATGGTATTTACATCCAGCGGAGAATTGCCTGGTTACCCCAGCTTTTCCCCGCCAGATGCCTACATACCATGAGTGCGTGCATAGCTTTGCTAATAGTCACCTCTGCATGTCTTCTCCAGAGAAGTTTTGAATTTAGTATGAGTCCTAGGTACTTTACTTCTCCTTTCAAGGGAATTTCTGTGCCTTCTATTCTCATAGTTTGGAGATTTGGCAGGCTTCTTTTGTTAGTAAAGGGTACGTTGTTATTTTTTTTTAGGGTTGATATTTAATCCCACTTTATTGCAGCATTCCTTTATTACTGCTAGTCCTTTCTGTATCAGCCCAATTAGTGTATCCTCGAAGTTACATCTCGTCATTGCCATTCTCTTCTAAGTCTAAGTATAAGTGTAAGTGTAAGTGTAAGTCTAAGTGTAAGTCTAAGTCTAAGTGTAAGTCTAAGTGTAAGTCTAAGTCTAAGTGTAAGTCTAAGTGTAAGTCTAAGTCTAAGTCTAAGTCTAAGTCTAAGTCTAAGTCTAAGTCTAAGTCTAAGTCTAAGTCTAAGTCTAAGTCTAAGTCTAAGTCTAAGTCTAAGTCTAAGTCTAAGTCTAAGTCTAAGTCTAAGTCTAAGTCTAAGTCTAAGTCTAAGTCTAAGTCTAAGTCTAAGTCTAAGTCTAAGTCTAAGTCTAAGTCTAAGTCTAAGTCTAAGTCTAAGTCTAAGTCTAAGTCTAAGTCTTAGTCTAAGTCTAAGTCTAAGTCTAAAACTAAGTCTAAGTCTAAGTCTAAGTCTAAGTCTAAGTCTAAGTCTAAGTCTAAGTCTAAGTCTAAGTCTAAGTCTAAGTCTAAGTCTAAGTGTAAGTGTAAGTCTAAGTGTAAGTGTAAGTGTAAGTGTAAGTGTAAGTGTAAGTGTAAGTGTAAGTGTAAGTGTAAGTGTAAGTGTAAGTGTAAGTGTAAGTGTAAGTGTAAGTGTAAGTGTAAGTGTAAGTGTAAGTGTAAGTGTAAGTGTAAGTGTAAGTGTAAGTGTAAGTGTAAGTGTAAGTGTAAGTGTAAGTGTAAGTGTAAGTGTAAGTGTAAGTGTAAGTGTAAGTGTAAGTGTAAGTGTAAGTGTAAGTGTAAGTGTAAGTGTAAGTGTAAGTGTAAGTGTAAGTGTAAGTGTAAGTGTAAGTGTAAGTGTAAGTGTAAGTGTAAGTGTAAGTGTAAGTGTAAGTGTAAGTGTAAGTGTAAGTGTAAGTGTAAGTGTAAGTGTAAGTGTAAGTGTAAGTGAAGGTGTAAGTGTAAGTGTAAGTGTAAGTGTAAGTGTAAGTGTAAGTGTAAGTGTAAGTGTAAGTGTAAGTGTAAGTGTAAGTGTAAGTGTAAGTGTAAGTGTAAGTGTAAGTGTAAGTGTAAGTGTAAGTGTAAGTGTAAGTGTAAGTGTAAGTGTAAGTGTAAGTGTAAGTGTAAGTGTAAGTGTCAGTGTTAGTGTAAGTGTAAGTGTAAGTGTAAGTGTAAGTGTAAGTGTAAGTGTAAGTGTAAGTGTAAGTGTAAGTGTAAGTGTAAGTGTAAGTGTAAGTAAGTGTAAGTGTAAGTGTAAGTGTAAGTGTAAGCGTAAGTGTAAGTATAAGTGTAAGTGTAAGTGTAAGTGTAAGTGTAAGTGTAAGTGTAAGTGTAAGTGTAAGTGTAAGTGTAAGTGTAAGTGTAAGTGTAAGTGTAAGTGTAAGTGTAAGTGTAAGTGTAAGTGTAAGTGTAAGTGTAAGTGTAAGTGTAAGTGTAAGTGTAAGTGTAAGTGTAAGTGTAAGTGTAAGTGTAAGTGTAAGTGTAAGTGTAAGTGTAAGTGTAAGTGTAAGTGTAAGTGTAAGTGTAAGTGTAAGTGTAAGTGTAAGTGTAAGTGTAAGTGTAAGTGTAAGTGTAAGTGTAAGTGTAAGTGTAAGTGTAAGTGTAAGTGTAAGTGTAAGTGTAAGTGTAAGTGTAAGTGTAAGTGTAAGTGTAAGTGTAAGTGTAAGTGTAAGTATTAGTGCAAGTGTAAGTATAAGTGTAAGTGTAAGTATAAGTGTAAGTGTAAGTGTAAGTGTAAGTGTAAGTGTAAGTGTAAGTGTAAGTGTAAGTGTAAGTGTAAGTGTAAGTGTAAGTGTAAGTGTAAGTGTAAGTGTAAGTGTAAGTGTAAGTGTAAGTGTAAGTGTAAGTGTAAGTGTAAGTGTAAGTGTAAGTGTAAGTGTAAGTGTAAGTGTAAGTGTAAGTGTAAGTGTAAGTGTAAGTGTAAGTGTAAGTGTAAGTGTAAGTGTAAGTGTAAGTGTAAGTGTAAGTGTAAGTGTAAGTGTAAGTGTAAGTGTAAGTGTAAGTGTAAGTGTAAGTGTAAGTGTAAGTGTAAGTGTAAGTGTAAGTGTAAGTGTAAGTGTAAGTGTAAGTGTAAGTGTAAGTGTAAGTGTAAGTGTAAGTGTAAGTGTAAGTGTAAGTGTAAGTGTAAGTGTAAGTGTAAGTGTAAGTGTAAGTGTAAGTGTAAGTGTAAGTGTAAGTGTAAGTGTAAGTGTAAGTGTAAGTGTAAGTGTAAGTGTAAGTGTAAGTGTAAGTGTAAGTGTAAGTGTAAGTGTAAGTGTAAGTGTAAGTGTAAGTGTAAGTGTAAGTGTAAGTGTAAGTGTAAGTGTAAGTGTAAGTGTAAGTGTAAGTGTAAGTGTAAGTGTAAGTGTAAGTGTAAGTGTAAGTGTAAGTGTAAGTGTAAGTGTAAGTGTAAGTGTAAGTGTAAGTGTAAGTGTAAGTGTAAGTGTAAGTGTAAGTGTAAGTGTAAGTGTAAGTGTAAGTGTAAGTGTAAGTGTAAGTGTAAGTGTAAGTGTAAGTGTAAGTGTAAGTGTAAGTGTAAGTGTAAGTGTAAGTGTAAGTGTAAGTGTAAGTGTAAGTGTAAGTGTAAGTGTAAGTGTAAGTGTAAGTGTAAGTATAAGTATAAGTGTAAGTGTAAGTATAAGTGTAAGTGTAAGTGTAAGTGTAAGTGTAATGTAAGTGTAAGTGTAAGTGTAAGTGTAAGTGTAAGTGTAAGTGTAAGTGTAAGTGTAAGTGTAAGTGTAAGTGTAAGTGTAAGTGTAAGTGTAAGTGTAAGTGTAAGTGTAAGTGTCAGTGTAAGTGTAAGTGTAAGTGTAAGTATAAGTGTAAGTGTAAGTGTAAGTGTAAGTGTAAGTGTAAGTGTAAGTGTAAGTGTAAGTGTAAGTGTAAGTGTAAGTGTAAGTGTAAGTGTAAGTGTAAGTGTAAGTGTAAGTATAAGTGCAAGTGTAAGTATAAGTTTAAGTGTAAGTATAAGTGTAAGTGTGAGTGTAAGTTTAAGTTTAAGTGTAAGTGTAAATGTAAATGTAAGTCTAAGTCTAAGTCTAAGTCTAATTCTAAGCCTTAGTCTAAGTCTAAGTCTTAGACTAAGTCTAAGCTTAAATCTTAATCTTACTCCATCTGGTTTAATTTTTTACAATATATCAATAAAACTGATTTTCTGTTTGTATGTTTGACCTTAATTCAAATCTAAAGGACTGAACGGATTTCACTCAATTGTACTAAGCATATTACGTGCAGCTTACATTATATTGTAACATATTTATTTTTGACCACTCCCATTTTTAAACAGCGTACATTTTTTTTTATTGAAATACTTTCTACAATCGTACTTTTTCCTCTAGTTTAATTTAATTTAAAAATTGGTGTTATTTTGACAACAAAAAATTTACGTGTTTCAAAATTGTAGAAATTTTTAGTACAACGACTTTTTCTTAACACATCGTTGCCTCAGAATGAAAAAAAAGACATGAAAATCGCAGTTTTGACTTTCGATGAAAATATCTCCGCTCTTTTTATGTACTTCATATTAATAAATGCACTTAATAAATGTTAGTACCGTTAGATGAGTGTACTAATTTTGCATTGCATTTTCTAAAAAAGTCCAAAATATCAACTATTTTCTCCGAAAATGACTTCTTTGTTGCAAAAAATAAAAACAAGTAAAAATTGCGGTACTGTCCACTTTTAATATGAAAAGTATGTAAATTTAAAAAAATTCTTCCAGTTTTGCTTTTTTTATAATCCAGCTTATAAACTGTTTTTATCTTCAACAAGGCTACTAAAGGGGTTTTTTTATAGAGTGAGACAACTTTCACTGCTTTATTTGACCACCCATTTAACAGTTGATAGTTGCTTGTTGTTTAGTTTGCTTTGACATTTCATTACGGATTGACTTACATCAGAGCAACGCGTGCAATAGGGTTGTGCAACTGCTAGCAAAAGTCGACTTAGACTTTTTCAACCGTTGAAAATATAAAAGTCGACTTATCGACTTTTTGAACTTTTAGAAGTCGACTTTTAAATTTTTTCGACTTTTTTAAAATATTTTTGTACCGGTTTTGTAGGGCAGCTAAGAAGCAAATGATTCAATATGAAAAATGTGATTTATTGTTAAAAAATAAACTTAAACATGGTACTTCAGTAGATAAATACAATACAAAACAACAAAATATTGCAATCTTAGTTCTTATATAGATAATCAGACTTCCTATGAATAATTTTGCACGGGTAATCGGAAGAGGGAGAGTTAATTTTCAAGATAAAGTTTTAGAACGTTTTGTAAATTTTTATTGCCAATTTCTTCATGAACGTTCAATATTTCAACAAAATATTGCAATCTTAGTTCTTATATAGATAATCAGACTTCCTATGAATAATTTTGCACGGGTAATCGGAAGAGGGAGAGTTAATTTTCAAGATAAAGTTTTAGAACGTTTTGTAAATTTTTATTGCCAATTTCTTCATGAACGTTCAATATTTATGAAAGTAAAAAAAAAATGTGATGTCTCTATCTGCTATCTGAAATGAAAACTGCCTTTTCCGATTTCCTAGGAAAAATAATTTTTTTTTGGGCTGAATATATAGCCCTAACCGCCGAATTAACGTATGAGTTATAAACCAAATTTTACAAGAGAGACATATTTCTTGTTTTTTTTTTGCATAAGCGGTACATGTAAATTTTATTTTTGTGTTAAATATAACTTTAGAACAGTTTAACGTAGAGATGTGAAATTTTTGGAGATGACGACTTTGTTGTCGTACTATCGTTTGCATTAAAAAATTAATTCCAGAAAAGAGGCGCTTACGTTAATTCGGTGGTAAGTGCTCGATATATTTGTGCACAAGTGAATGTACAATTAAGGGAACCACATGTCTTCACCAACAGAACGTAAAAAAAACAACATGCTAAGATGTTCTGGCGAAAGCCTGTTCCGCAATTGGTTCGCTATGAGACCAGCATGAGAAAATAACCTTTCGGATGGCTCCAAAGTTGCAATAATTGATAAATATTTTTTTGCAGCGGCCCAAACAAAAGGAAATTCAGTTTTCATGCATTTCCAGACAACAAGCGGATATTTATTAAATTTTCGATCAACAGCTGGACGAGCCAGATAAAGGTGCAGCTGAGTGGGCATCCCTTCAATTTCATCAGTTGCAATGGCAAGCACTTGTTTTAAATTCTTGCCAATTTGACTTAAAGCAGAACATTCCTCTGCTTTCTATAATAGAAAATTAATCCATTTGAGCGTAGTTTGAATATTGTGAATATACATTTGTATTCTGGCAAAGTAACAATTGTTACCCAGTATTCTTGATATTTCTATGTGCTTATTGTAATGGTTTTTTTTTCTAAACAAAATTTGCAGCTCAAAAATAATAGATTTTGATAAAAATTGTCACCTGTTTTCAAATTGTGACAATTTCACTAAAACATTTTGTTGCGCGTGTAACGTAATCAGATGATACGCAATAGCTTTGGAACACTTCTTCTTACAGTCTCTTTTTTTTAATTTTGCCGACCACGATTTTACATGTATCGAATCAAGAGTTGCCAACGCAGCTTTATTTGTTGTTAAACAGCTATTTTGTTTATTAGTTTAGAGAAGACAGTTCTCAGGTTAGCGTTAAGGTTTTTGTTTCGCATAAAATGAAAAAAGTCGAAAGTAAAAGTCGAAAGCAAAAGTCGACTTTCGAGTTTTTTCAATATCAGAAAGTCGATTGCCAAAAGTCGAAAATTATCAAGCAAAATTCGACTTTCGACTTCGACTTGCACATCCCTAGCGTGCAAGTTGTGGAAATTTTTAATCTAAGTAATGGTTCTGTTCGTCAAACTTATCGTGCACTTCGTCCATTTTATGGCGTACATAATCGTCCTTCAGAGCTGCTAATTCCAAGAACAATAGATCGTTTTCGGACCGCATTTACTGTTACTAACAATGTGCATACCGTGAGACGCCTAACAGTGCGCACTGAAGAATCTGTAGCCGCTGTACAGGAAAGCATTGAAGATGATTTTAATCAATCAATTCATCGACGTTCTCAGCAACTGGGGTTGTGTCCTTCCATTTTGTGGAAGATTTTACGAAAAGATTTTGGCTTAAAACCTTTCAAGATTAAACTTGCGCAGGAATTATAGCCAAACGACCATAGTATGCGCCGCCAATTTGGCGAACGGGCTGAAGCACAAATTGATATTGATTTTGAATTTCCATGGAAAATTTTATTTTCCGATGAAGCCTATTTTTGGTTGAATGGGTACGTAAATAAACAGAATTGTCGTATTTGCAGTGAGGAAAATCCATAAGCTTTTGTCGAAACACCATTACATCTACAGAAAATGACTGTTTGGTGCGCTTTATGGGCTGGCGGAGTCATTGGCCCATATGTCTTCAAAAACGATGATGGTCAGAATGTTACTGTAAATGGTGAACGGTATAGGAACATGATTCGAAGTTTTTTCGTACCTCAATTAGCTTGCATTAATCTTGCTGATATGTGGTTCCAACAGGACGGAGCCACATGCCACACAGCGAGCGCTACAATTGATTTACTCAAGGAAACTTTTAAAAAAAAAAATTCACGAAAGGGCCCATTTAATTGGCCCCCAAGATCGTGTAATTTAACCCCATTGGATTATTTTCTTTGGGGTTATGTAAAGTCACTTGTCTACGTCGATAACCACAAACAATTGAACACCTGCAAATCAACATTTGAAGAGTTATCGGCGAGATACGGCCGCAAATGCTGCGAAAAGTTTGTCAAAATTGGTGTTCCAGATTGCGCCTTGTTCGCGCCAGCCGTGCCGGCGGATATTGAAAATATATTACTATGTTCTATTGTGACTTAAACTTGTATCACTCTATAAAAAACACCCTTTACTACCCCCTATGATCTTATCGGAGAAATTTATTTTTTCCAAATTATTGTTTTTATATTTTTTAGAAAATAGTCAAATCTTAAAAAAATATTTGAAAAATTACCCCAATATAAAGGTAACTATAATAAGTCCTATCAAACCATTGAATTTTTTGTATACAGATAATAAATTTATTTAGGTAATCAAATTTTTTATTCTTTGTGGGGCCTATTTTCCAAAAGAAAGAGGTATTTAGTTTGAGTATAATAGTTGCTTTGTAAATGATAGTAAAATTCCAATTAGAACGATGAAACCCGTCTATAGTATGACAACCTTATCAAAATATGATATCCTAGGAACTGAAAATTTCAATCAGAGCTGCATTTTTCCTTTTAGAGTAGCAATTTTTCCGTTTAGAGTAGTAAGGGAAGATATAAACCCTTATACAAAACATTACTTTGTGTTCTTTTTTTAATACGAAAGTTTATTTTAGACTCTAACTTAACTTTAACATAACTTAAAAAGCTTTAATAGCCTTAATGTTTCCTTTTCCAATAAAATAAAAAACCTAAACTGACCACTTTTAATGTCTCATAAGATTGCATACAATTAAAACATAAAAATAACATTCTTTTAACTTGAAACTTTTTATGTATTCCACCGTTTGAGTCAGTGGAAACTAAGGGTCAACTTTCTAGAAATAAAAGTACTACCTTTTCATAGCTTTTTCATTTGTGAACATCACACGCAACCGCTTCTCATACTAGTTCAAAACATAGCAGTTTAAAATGGAAACAAAAAATTCAAAATTGCTTTGATTTAAAACTTTTAAAACTAGCTGGGTAGCGAGAAGGACTTAGGGCTGAGTTGGTTGAATTTGCGGCAACAGATGTTGGCTAATACTGATGTTGCTGTTGTTATTGTTGTGGTTTTATTGCCAGAGTGCGGTAAAATAGCAAGGGTGTCATAAAAGATACAAAACGTAACATCCAACAGCAAGAACAAAACTAGTCTAGCAACTAAAACGCTTATGTCGTCATAGAGCTATTTGCTGTTGTTTTTGTTGCGGAATTAAAAAGAAATAAAATTGTATTTATGTAAATGCGGTGGCGTTGCGGCCTACACTATGCAGAAAGTTTTTATTTTTGCAGTAAAAAAAAAACACATAGCCGCAATTTTAGCGAAATAATACAGCTGTGCTTTAAAACTCACTGCATAGCTGGAGTTGTTGTTGCTGCTCTTTTGACATAGTTTAGATAGTTTGTTTGTTCAAAACTTACCGAGTGGCCTAGGTCGCCCATTGGCCCTGGTTTGCCCGGCGGTCCTATCGGTCCAGCTGTGCCCGGTTTGCCGCGTCTTCCGCGCATTCCCTTCTCACCTTTCTCGCCTTTGGTACCGTTTATAGCCATGCCTTCGTAACCACCAGCGAAAAAGGCTTGACCCGGCGGACCCTCTGGGCCACGATCACCTTTCGGCCCGCCCAAGCCACGTGTACCTTTTTCGCCTTTCTCACCCTTCATGCCAGGCAGGCCGGTCAAACCGCTAGGTCCAGCTGGACCTGGGTCGCCGTTCAAACCGGGTGGTCCCTCAAAACCCTGTGGACCGCGTGAACCTTGTGAGCCGACAGGACCGGCTGGACATTGACACTGAGATGATGCATTTAAGCCACTTTGTAGTAAGTCGCTGTAGATAATTTGACCTGCAGGACCAGGTGGACCCATGGGACCCATTTCACCGGGTAAGCCGCGATCACCTTTCAGTCCAAAAGCACCTGGAGCACCAGCTAGACCAGGCACACCAGGTTGACCAGATTCACCTTTAGGTCCGGCGGGGCCATGTGAGCCGGGATGACCCTGCAAAGGAAAATGTAAGGAAAGAAAGCAAAATTAGAGAGAATTGTATACATTTTTAAACTATTAAACATGTTTTCTTGCCATCAGCAAGCAGTAAAATTTTATAAAGTGCCCTCGCTCAGCCGAGAAAAAAAGTATATGTATGTATAAATTAATGCCAAATTTGCTCAGCAAAATATGAAAATTTTATTTACACACATATACGCTCACACAGCCACACAAAAAGGCTCGTGGCCATAACGTATAAAAAAATTCAGCTTAAGCACACAAACCTAATATTTAAATTCAATTTTCACCTGCTTAAATCAACTCAGCCACCATCACACACAACATTTTGTAGGCGTTCATGCTGAAACACCAAGACTGTAGCACAGTGTAGACTAATACACAGCTAAACAAATATTTGACATAAATGCCATGGCTGCTATTTACCTTCAAGAAAATATGCTGTATTTTAATCATGACCATATTGAAAAAATAAAGCAAAATTAATTTTGTTTGTAAAATAAAACAGTAAAGTTTTAAACTCATATTATAACTGGGTCTGAAGGCTAAAAGAGAAGCTAAAAAAAGGGATTTTCAGCGGATATGCGCTCTTCCCAAATTTTGTAGGTGTGTAAAAGGTTCATCCCTATCGTTTAACGATAATAATATGCGTTATTTCTAGGCTCTCTTACTAAGACATACATGTCCTTCATATGAACGGCTTATTTAATCCATCATCACATAATGAATAATTTATAAATCAGAAATATATTATATGCATACACTGAGTTGATGCATCATCATCGATTTGAAGTTTTTGTTTTTACTTTTTATTCTAACATAGTCGACAGACGATAAAACACCCAAGTGAACTATTAATTTTTTCCAATTCATTTTTAAACCTTTATGGGAAAAATTAGCGTCACTCGCCAATGATTCATCATCTTAACTTTTTAAGCGTTTTTACAAAAGTGTCTGTACTTATCGTCTCCGTCATGCGAAAAACGCCAATGCGCATTTTTAGGTTTTTTGATAAATCGAGTTACAAGATACGGATTTCCAAAATTTCTAAATTTCTTTCAGGAAATGGATGGTGCATGCCCATTGCAGAAAAATCAGGTAGGTAAAAGTTAACTTTTCAGCAACCGATTTGTTTGTGTCGCTATTTGCGGCTGCTTTAAACTGTCAAGATATATTTTGACATTATAGCTACGCATTCAAACTTAGGGCTTTTAGAACTTTGCGAATAAAAACGTCGTTTTAAGTTGTAGAAATGTAAAATTTTGCGAAAAATGTATATTAGACCTGTCTACGAAATGTATGAGATTTTTCAAAACTCACATTTTTTAATGAGCACTTACAGTTTAAGAATCTCTCAATGATTGAAATAAGAACTGTGAAAAAAGATTTTTAAAAACTTTTGCCAAAAAGTTGCTCAACGCGGTTGAAGTCAGGATTTTGGCAATTTTCGAAAATTTTAAAGGTATACGTACAAACAAAATTTTAAATAATTTATTAGTAAATATAAGAAATATCTAAAAGCGCAATCTTTGTGCTAAATGGTCAAGCAAATAAGAAAAAATTCAAAAAGTGAAAATTATTGAGCCGTTTACTTTCTGTAGCCTCTAGAAATCAAAAAATTCAGAAAATTTTCGCAATTTTTTTTTTCAATTCATTATATTTTTTCAAAAAAAAATTTTTATATACGTTTGCATATTTTTTATATATTCTTGGAACAATAAGGTATAAAAAAAAATGTAGGTTTAAAATTTTTGGATGTGTCATTAGTCACTAAACAATTCATTTCTTTATGAAAGGTCTGACTTAAATAGTTTAGTTTCAGTTATATGTGGCAGATTTTTTCTATGATCAGCTACGACTTGAAGCAAATATTGTTTTTGCTCTTCATCCTTCGTTGCACTTGAGTTGTATGATGTTATTAAGGCTACTCCTCTCTCTGCAACGTCGTTCACTATTTGTAAATTTTTAACAATTAAAAGCCCATTTATATAAGATTTGTTGTTTTCCCAATTGTCTACTGCATCGTCCATAAATTAAACTGATAGCTGCAGCTTCTCAAAAAAAAAAGAGTGAGTTCTTTGTTACAAAATGCTCCAACTTTAGATCTGATATGTTGTTGATAATAAAAGCTGGTGCTTTTTTGGCCCTAGTGGTATTGCCAGGATTGTTTCTGATGGCGTGCACCATATTTAAATTTAAATATCCTGGAGCTATGCATCGAGCTAGGTGGATGAGCAAAGCAATTTACTGTTTAGTGCTCCAAGTTGGAGCAGTTTGTAACAAAGAACGCACTCTTTTTTTTTTTTGAGAAGCTGCAGCTATCAGTTGAATTTATGGATGATGCAGTAGACAATTGGGAAAACAAGAAATCTTATATAAATGGTGTTAAAGTTGAGTTAAATAAAAAATCAAAGTTTTTTTATAGGGTTTTTTTACTGATAATTTATTAAAGAAAACTGTACGCAGCAAGGCAGAGTTACGTCTCGATAACAATTGAAATGCTTAAAAACAGTTAAAATTGTTAATATGCCTTGTGCCAACTCGCGTGATTTTATGTATTAAAGTATATGCTAACTATAATACATAAAAGAGAATACAATAAAGAAAGAGAGCAATTAAACTGGCTTCAAATACAAGTTGAATACAAACTAAATAGATGAGAGCGCGTTGGCACAAGCAAACAAAACTAGTAAATTTGATATAATAAAAAAAGTATAAATGCGTAAATAAGAAGGCATAAAATGTTAGTAGAGATAATTTAAATTCTTGAATCATTGCTCCAACATTCTCCCCCACGAAGAACGACTGTTCTGAAACGTCTTTAAGGTGACTTTGACTCGTTGGAGGTAGATTAGTTTGGTCGCCAAGTTGACCTAGCTGTGCCTCTGCTCACAGCTGGCGGCTGGTCAGATTTAGAGAGTTCACCTGGTTGTACGTCGTTTACGGGGAGAAATGTGATCTTAGAAATTGGTCTCTTGAACCTCTTGCCGTTGCAGAATAATGTCACCACTCTCACGCATCCGTCTGTCCCAGGGTGCGTTTGTTCTACTCGTGCCAATGGCCACTGTCCGGGAGGGCAGCGCTCATCAAATATAAGTACCAAGTCTCCTACTTGAGCATTTCGGTGTATTTTTAGCCATTTCGGCCTGGCCTGTAGACGGCAAAGATATTCATTTGCCCAACGCTTCCAGAAATGCTGTTTTAATTGCTCAATAACCTTCCAGCGGCTTAGACGATCCACATTACAGTCGAGTAGCTCTTCTTCGGGAACACAGAGAGTTGGCTCACCGATGAGAAAATGTGATGGCGTGAGCGCATTACAGTCTTCTGGTTCACTAGAGAGCGGGCACAATGGTCTTGAGTTCAGGCAGCTTTCAATTTGAGCTAGTAGAGTGCTGAGCTCCTCGTAAGTCAGAATACGATTCTGCATAATGCGTCGAAGGTGATACTTTGTTGATTTTACGCCTGCCTCCCAGAGGCCGCCAAAGTGTGGAGATGCTGGTGGTATAAAATGCCATTTTGTGCCAGTGTTTGCGAGCATATCGACGAGATCTTGTGGGAGAGAAATTTTGCTGCGATTATAAAGCAGCTGTAGCTCTTTATTGGCTCCAATAAAATTCGTGCCGCAGTCGGAGTACAAGTCAGTACAGACGCCACGTCTTGATATTAAGCGCTTGTACGCAGCTATAAAAGACTCTGTTGATAGACTTGTGGCCGCCTCAAGATGCAGCGCTTTTGTCACCATGCACACAAAAAGACAAATATATCCTTTTGTAGTAACCGAATTGCGTGCTGTAGATTGCTTAATTGTAATTGGTCCCGCATAATCGACCCCGCTATGCTTAAATGGTCGAGCAGGCTGCAGTCGAATGCTTGGCAGATTACCCATCATCTGCCGTGCTGCTGTAGCGTTGAACTTAAAGCAGACTACGCATCGTCTAAGAATGCTTTTTGCAAGATTGCGTGAGGAAAGAATCCAGTATTCTCTTGAGATGTATGACTGCATTAACTGCAATCCACCATGAAGCGTCTTTACGTGGGTATCTGTAAATATAAGATATGATAATGGGTTTTGCTTTTTTAACAAAATTGGGTGTTTTTTTGAAAAAGGAAAGTTAGAGCTTTGAATACGTCCACCAACACGCAAAACTCCTGTGGTGTCGAGGAATGGACACAGTTTGTAAATTTGGGAGCTTGCGCCAACACTTCTCTGTTTGTTTAATTCAGCTATTTCATTTTTAAAATCAATTTTTTGTGAAACTTTTATTAGTTAAGTCAGAGCATGTTTTAGCTCATGCGTTTGAAGGAAACCAGTTATTTTGTCGTTTTGTTGCTGTCGTAGCAATGCATTTTTGTAAAATCGAAAGATGTAGGCCGTAATACGTATGATTTTGTTTAGAGATGAGTATTTCGTCAATAGTTCTGGATACTCATTAACTTGAGTTATTGTAGTGTGTATACTGATTTGTGGTTTGCGAAGTTCATCGCTTATATCGAAATTTATACATGGCTGCTCTGGCCAAGTTGTGAACGGCTGACTCAGCCACTTTGGCCCAGTCCACCATAAGCCATGATGCAAAAGCTCTTCAGAAGAGATGCCGCGCGATGCGCAGTCAGCAGGGTTGTTATGAGTAGATACATAGCGCCATTGAGTTGCGTTTGAGAATCGTTGCATTTCTGCTACACGATTTCCAACGTAGACAGACCACTTTGACGATTGACCGCGTATCCACGAGAGCACCGTTGTACTATCAGTCCAATACCAAATATTTTTAATTTCTAAATCCATCTGAGACTGAATTTTGGCAATAAGATTAACAAGTAAAGTAGCCCCGCATAGCTCAAGTCGTGGTATTGTCACAGTTTTAAGCGGTGCAACTTTTGTTTTTGATTGCAACAAACTAACTTTCCCACAACCCATACCATCAACAACCTTGACATATGCAACTGCTGCAAATGCCGATTGAGACGCATCGCAGAACCCATGTATTTCAATACTACTAATTTTATTACTGCCGATCCAACGCGGAATTTTAATTTTCTCTAATGTTTTTAAGTTATTGCGATAAGTTGTCCATTGATGGCATAAATTTTTCGGTAGTGCATCCTGCCAATCGAGACCTAACAGCCACAACTTCTGAAACATAATTTTCGCCTGCACTGTTGTCGGCGCTAACCATCCCAAAGGATCATACAGCTTTGCAGCATCAGACAAAAGGCTGCTTTTGGTTATGGCTCGCTTATCGTCAAAGTTTGTTTTGAATGAAAATTTGTCACTTAAAGTATCCCACTCAAGGCCAAGTGCCTTGACAACATTTTCGTTGCTAAGCTGAAATTTATTTGACATTTCACGATACTCTTCCGGAATATTATTTAGTAATTCGATTGAGTTCGAAGTCCATTTACGTAAATTAAAGCAACCAGCTTTTAATAATTGGCATAGCTCTTGGTGCATACTTAGCGCTTCAGCATTATTATCAGCGCCAGAAATGACATCATCAACGTACGTATCTGACTGCAGCACTTTACAAGCTTCGGGAAAGTTCCTCTTTTCGTCAAACGATAATTGTTGAAGCACTCGTATTGATAAAAAAGGAGCTGAAGTAGTTCCGTATGTTACTGTGCACAATTTGTAAATACTTATTTCTTTGTCCATTTTACCTCGCCATAAAATATGTTGATATTTTTGATCCTGTTCAACGACACGAATTTGGCGGAACATTTTCTCTAAATCTGCTCGAAAGCCTATTTCAAATCGTCGCCAACGTGTAATTATTGTCGGTAGATCATTTTGGAGAGCTGGACCTGCCGAGAGAGTTTCGTTTAGAGACGGTTGATTGGCTCTTTTGCTACTTCCATCAAACACAACTCGTAGTTTTGTGGTGGTGCTACTCTCTCGTAGCACACCGTGATGTGGTAAAAAATAACAATTTGGTTGCAAGTCATTTGGATAAGTTCCAATTTTTTGCATATGGCCAAGTTCTTCATATTCTGCCATAAATTTGTTATAAGCTTCATATAAAGCTGGTTTTGAATGAAAATTTGACTCAATATGTTTTAACCGTCTTAATGCACTAAAGTCTGTGTGACTAAATTGTGGCATTGGAACATCGTTAAGTTTTGAATAAAATGGTAAAGCAACGTCCAGACGAGTTGCGACTATAGGTAGTTTTAAAATATTCTTCGCATGCCAATTCTTCTTTCGTTGGATTCCTAGTTTCAGTCATCTCCTCCTGCTCCCAAAATGCACGAAGTTGATCTTCGATTGAGCATAAATTAATAATTACATCAACACCGTATGAAATCTCCGACGTTGGTCCCGACACGACCCACCCGAAGTGTGTTAGCTGCAAAAAAAAGCCTTTCTCAAATTTCTTTTGTTGTGGCAAAACGATGTCTCCGTATACATCACTACCGAGCAGTAAATCAATTCTACCACTTTCGTTAAAGCTTGGGTCAGCGAGAGCGTAATGTTCTAAGCTAGGGATAGAGCTTTTGCAAACGGGAGACGGTTGGTACGATGTAAGTGTTGGGAGAACCAACGCACTGCATTGCAAGTTAAAGCTTTTTTCATTAATAGAAAAAAGTGACAAACGTACGTACTTGCGAGAGGTACAAGGTGTCTTACCTCCAACACCATTAATCACTGCAAGTGTATTTAATTTATGCAATTTCAGCGTTTGAACTGCATCTTCAGTTATTAGCGATGCCTGTGCACCTTGGTCGAGCAGCGCTCTTAAAAAGAATTCGCCATGAGGAGTTTTGACAACAACGCGTATTGTAGCCAGTAGAACTTGGGGCATTGCTAGTGTGCTAAAGTTACACGTTAAATTCACTGACGAGCTATCAGCTGCTGGTTCAGCTGAGAAAGAATTTGTGCGAGAGATATTATTAATGTGTTTGTCCGTTAGAGAAGTGGACTCCTTCATATGCGCGAATGAAGTAGAGAATTCATTGTGTACTACTGTGTGATGTTGTTGTTGGCAAAGTTGACATCGAGCACTTGAGTAGCAATTTTCTGCCAAATGCCCTGTGTTAAGGCAGTTGCGGCAGATATTTTTATTTCTAATAAAATCGCGTTTAGCAGCAGATGGCAGTGAGGCGAATTTAAAACATTTAAAAAGTAGATGACGTCTATCGCAACAAGGGCAGTTGGAGTCAGCAGAAAATGTTGTGGTTAGATGTACGTTTCTACGGAAAGGGTTGCGGGGCGCAGGAATAGGCTTGGGGTTTGTCGCGATTGTAAATGAATGGTTCTGATCATGCACTGTTTCCAGTGTACGAAATGTTGTTTCAAGAAATAAAAGCAACTCTTTCATATTTGGAATGTCAGTGGTAGCTTTAAGAGATTGTTCCCACTCCTTACGCGACTGAGAATCAAGCTTATTGACGGTCATATATATTAAAATAGCATCCCAGCTGTCCGGATTTATGCCCATAGTACGTAGAAGGGCTAGGCAGTTACGAGTTGTGTCCAAAAGTTGCTGAATGCTCATTGCTGAGCCATTCGAACTTTTAATCGAAAAAAGTTTGTTCAAAATGGTATCAACAATTTTCCTTTTATCGTGATACCTGAGGTTCAGAGCGCTCCAAGCAAGGTCATAGCTTGCATCAGAAGCTGGGTACTCATTGATAATATCAAGTGGGGTATCTTTGCATGATCCTTTAAGATAATAGTACTTTTGAATGCTAGAAAGTTCTTGATGGTTGTGTACAAGAGACGTAAACATATCTCTGTATGGTATCCATTCGAGGTAATCTCCAGAAAAAGTTGGAATATCAATTTTCGGTAAGCGCACCAAAGCACCCACGCTTTCATTGCGGCTTCTTGGCTGAACGCCAACCGTACTGGAAAGGAAAACTGGCGAAGACGGTGCATTTAATTCCGAAAGAAGGTCGAGCAGATTGCCTTTAAATACTAAATACTTATCGCGAAAGGTGCTGTACACATCTTCCTTTATATAAGGAACATCATTGGCATTAAGAGATTTATCTTGAATTAAATCATTTACTTCAGCATGGTTCGCTTTAAATTGCAGAAAACTTGATTCTAGCTCTTCTAAGAAGCTCTGAACTAAACCGCGTGTTTTTTCAGACCTAGCTTTGCTTTCAAAGTTTAGCAACATGCGCTCAAGGTCAAGCAACATATTTCGTTGTTTTTCAATTGCATAAGAAGTTTCTTCCATTTTATAGTGCAGAAATTAAAGATTTATACGTACTTATTAAAAATTCGAAATCGTTGTCCAATTCGTAGCGAGTTTTATTACCATATGATTTCTAAAGTTCAAGATATAATCGTTGTCCAATCGAGGTGCAAGTCAGAAGCAGTGTCAGCAATGTTTAGGGCAATGTCGAGTCCGAATCAGGTATCCAAGTGAAGGCGAATTTCAGCAGCAGGGTCAGTAAAATAAATTCCAGAATAGCACATCAAATCGTAGTCCAAGTAATGTGGGACAATTCCCGGGTTTCGGCACCAATGTTAAAGTTGAGTTAAATAAAAAATCAAAGTTTTTTTATAGGGTTTTTTTACTGATAATTTATTAAAGAAAACTGTACGCAGCAAGGCAGAGTTACGTCTCGATAACAATTGAAATGCTTAAAAACAGTTAAAATTGTTAATATGCCTTGTGCCAACTCGCGTGATTTTATGTATTAAAGTATATGCTAACTATAATACATAAAAGAGAATACAATAAAGAAAGAGAGCAATTAAACTGGCTTCAAATACAAGTTGAATACAAACTAAATAGATGAGAGCGCGTTGGCACAAGCAAACAAAACTAGTAAATTTGATATAATAAAAAAAGTATAAATGCGTAAATAAGAAGGCATAAAATGTTAGTAGAGATAATTTAAATTCTTGAATCATTGCTCCAACAAATGGGCTTTTAATTGTTAAAAATTTACAAATAGTGAACGACGTTGCAGAGAGAGGAGTAGCCTTAATAACATCATAAAACTCAAGTGCAACGAAGGATGAAGAGCAAAAACAATATTTGCTTCAAGTCGTAGCTGATCATAGAAAAAATCTGCCACATATAACTAAAACTAAACTATTTAAGTCAGACCTTTCATAAAGAAATTAATTGTTTAGTGACTAATGACACATCCAAAATTTGTTGACCTAAATTTTTTTATACCTTATTGCTCCAAAAATATATAAAAAATATGCAAACGTATATAAAAAATTTTTTTCGAAAAAATAAAATGAATTGAAAAATGAAATTGCGAAAATTTTCTGAATTTGTTGATTTCTAAGGGCTATAGAAAGTAAACGGCTCAATAATTTTCACTTTTTGAATTTTTTCTTATTTGCTTGACCATTTAGCACAAAGATTGCGCTTTTAGATATTTCTTATATTTACTTATAAATTATTTAAAATTTTGTTTGTACGTATACCTTTAAAATTTTCGAAAATTGCCAAAATCCTGACTTCAACCGCGTTGAGCAACTTTTTGGCAAAAGTTTTTCAAAATCTTTTTTCACAGTTCTTATTTCAATCATTGAGAGATTCTTAAACTGTAAGTGCTCATTAAAAAATGTGAACTTTGGAAATCTGGACAGGTCTAATGTATATTGATAATCAGACAAAAAGTCGATTTTGAATTTTTTGTAGCATACGGCTTGTTTAATTCATTTGATATGTTTATTATATATTTAATATATTTTTAAGAGAACACAAAAATACATTTTTTATAATTAAAATATTATAAAATAAAAATTTTTTCTACGAATTTTATTCGTATTTTTCAGCCACGAAGAGAGTTCGTAGAATGGACGTATTCCAGTACACATTTCGAATATTTTATTCGTATTCGTACAAAAAAAAATGTATTTTTTACGAATACATTTACGAATGATCCTAATACCTAGTTACAAAAAAAACCTTCTGTTCAGGTGGGGTTTGAGCCACGGTTCTTTAGCTTATGGGCCACATACTCTTCCAGTAGGTTACGGCCACCTTGCAATCACACATTTCCTTATGGGCCCCATACACGCTGCAACCAAAGCAAAGCTGGAAGTGTAACTTGGAGGTTTTTGACAGTTAAAGTCGCAGCGTGTGTGCCGAAGTTACGCAACTCATTGACAGTTGCAAATCAGGTTGCAGCAAAATAAAAATTGTTTAATATTTTGGTCGCAGTTGCTGTTTTTTGCTGCTACCATCGCAGCGTGCACGCAGAGAAAAGACATGGTTGAGACATGATTACTGCAATAATAATTTTGTTACTAAAATTATTGTATTATTTCTGCAAACAAAAATGTTTGCCTTAATTAAGTCATTATTTACTAATGGTGGCACCAAAAATAACATTATAAATGAAATCGTAATATAGTTGAAATCGTCGACATACTATGATTGCCTCAACTATTAGTTGCAACAAAAATGATGTAGTTCTGTTAATCATGATAAATGTGAATATTATTATAGAGACAAACATATAAGAATTTTGAATGTTTGTCTGAACTATTCTTTGCTTGTTGACAAACGAAGCAGAACATAATCAAAAATCGAAAGAATTTATCGTGTCTGAACAGTCTGCAGGAAAAACTTTCACTTCATTCAAACACAATAAGTTTTATCGATTCCTGGCTATGTGCTGTTTCGTTTGTCAAGTGTTTAATTATTGTGTTTTGTTTTAAATCGCCTGATCCTTAAAACAGCACGCAGAAAAGTGACATTTTCGACTTCAATTGCCAACATGTTTTTTACCGTACACATATTTCGCAATTCTGACCATACTTTGTTATTTTTTTGGGCCAATTTTAATTTTTATTTAGTTAAGTAGAGGTTTTTGCCAGTAATTTTTAATTGCAATTTTAAAATATAAAAAATATAAAAATTCAATTTTTTCCCGACGTTTCGTCACTTGTTTGGCGACATCTTCAGGGGAGTTTTTGTTTATTTTTTCTTAAAACACAGTAAATGTATAACAATTTTTTAGATAATTAATAAAAAAAAGTAAAAACCTACTTTACATTAAACTTGACTTTAAAATTTTGAAATTACAAACACGAAACGTAACATTCCATTAACTTTTAAACAAACAGATTACTTATTTTAACAATTATTTACTAAACTAGCTTTCATAGCCTATTCGTCAATTGCTACTGCATAATTGTTGTTTATGTTGTCAGTGTCTTCTTTATAATTTATTGCTATTTCCCCTTTTTGTTGAATTCGTAGACTTTCCAATGTCATTCTTTTATTTGTTTTATTTTCAACGTCTAAAATTTTCACCTCTTCAAAGTCAGCTGTGTGGCTTGTCGTCGATATGTGTTGTGATAGCGCTGTTGTTGTTTTTTTGTTTTTTATGTCCAGCTTATGTTCTGTCATTCTTATTCTAAGTGCTCTTTTTGTTGTCCCTACACATGGCAGAATTAGAGAAGGTATATGCATTTTGGAGAGGGAGACTGCCGCAACTGTCAAAACGAAGTTGACAGCTCATACAAAATCTGAAAACGATGAGAATGCGATAAGAAAGCGAAAATAGGCAAGAATACCAAAATGCTTGAGTTTGACAATTCTGGCTATGAGAAAGAGAGCGCAGTCTGAAATGCATATACTTTCTCTAATTCTGCCATGTCCCTACATAAATTTTGTCGCAGCTTTCGTGTTCTGTGCTTTTGCATCGTAATTCGTATACAACGTTGTTTTTGTCTTCGTTTTTAATTTTCGTTTTTGTTTTTGTGAATATTTGGTTTAAAGTGGCGTTTGATCTGTATGCAAACGTTGTGTTGTCCGCTCTCATTATTTTTCGTATGTGTTGGTTATTAGTTAGTTTTGGTATATATGTGACACCCATGACCTAAGTATGGTATTGTTTGGTTTTGTTCCATTTCAATTGTGAATTGTATGTTTTTATGGTAACTATTAAGTGTTTTTTGAATTATGTCTAAGTCTTTTTTCTTTATTATGGCTAAAATATCGTCAACATATTTGCATATGAATGCAATATTTATACCATTGTATTTAAGAATGTTAATAGCGTCGTCAAGTAACTTGTCCAGAATTATGTCTGCTATTGTCGGAGATAGTGGATTGCCCATAGGCATACCATATATTTGATGGTACACTACATTGTCAAATATAAAGTAGTTATTGTCCTTCAAGCAGAATTCTAGAATATTTAGAAATTGCTGTCGTGGAATATTGGTCAAAGTTTTAATTACGTCCCATTGATTCATTATATTTCTTATAGCTAAGTTTGTTGGAATGTTAGTGAAAAGAGATACAACGTCAAATGAAACAATTGCGTCTTCTTCTGTCATTGTAAAGTCTTTTAGTTTTTCTTTAAGTTGAACTGCGTTTTTTATGTTGTATTCGTCAGATATTAAATGTTTTAAAATTTGTCCAATGTGTTTTGACAGTTTGTAACAAGGGACATTAACCAATGAAGATAAAGGTCGTAGAGGAACGTCGGTTTTATGTATTTTTGGTAGTCCGTAAAGTCGAGGTGCAGAACTACTAAAGTAGAGGTCAAAAACCCTCTACATAACTAAATAAAAAAAATAAAAAAAACTGACCATATTTTGTTTATCACAAATATTGCTATTTTTGTGACAATGCACTTTATGTACCATTTATGAATGGCATTAGTCAGGCGAGCGATAGTAGCGGTTGTGGCTTACTGGTAGTATGCGTGGCTCTAAGCGAAAAAGCCGCGGTTCAAACCCCAGCTCGGACAGAAAATTTTATCAAAAAGATTTTTCAATTGAATTAATATTTCTGTTCAGCCTAGTCAATGGCAAACCTTTGGAGATATCTTAATTCATAGCTGTGGAAATTGGAGTGCATAAAAATAAATAATATTCAATAATATTATGGATCCTAAAAATAGTATAGTTATTGCAATCATTCTATTTTTGACCCAATAAAAGAATAATGATTTTTTCAATAATATTTTGGTTCCTACAAAAAAGTTCCTTTTCTAATTATGGTTGTTGTAATCATTTTATCATAACCAAAGAAAATATTATATGTTTAAGAACATATTAGCAACAATCATAATCCGAATCATACTATGATCCTCATAAAACATGCTTGTTGCAACTATGTTTTTTCTCTGCGTGTGTGTGTCAAATGTATTAAAAAAGTCGTAATCTGGTTGCAGTTCCACTTATGTTTTCGTTGCAGTGTGTATGGGCCGCATTATATTTGGTAATTGTTAGACAAACCAGTCTGAACGATTCCAGTTGTAAATTTTTTAAACTCAACTAAACTTCGTACCTTCTACGAATAATGAGTACGGTCAACCTAAGAATGAATTTTTTTATAAATACTACGAATGTAATGGAAAAAATTACGAAGCTATTCCTAAGAGAAATTGGCGAATGTTAAGGAATGATATCCCTTATTAATCGAAGATTAGTCTTCGTACCAACAAAAAGCAAAGGGCATTTAATTCAATAACGGATATAAGCTTTGACGATATGCAAATTTATGTTTAAAAGTCTTTGTAAACAAGTAGAAGACAAAGTAAATAAATTTAATAAAAAAAGGAATGTTTTTCCAAAAATCGGCTCATTTTTCTATCATAAATATGATTTAATTTGTATTTTTTTTTAAATTTTTCCAAAACCTAATAAAATGACAAACAATTCTGCAGCATTTAAAATTAAGAAAGCTGCAGCGATCTAGGCGAGAGCGAAGCTTCTAATTCAAAAGCGAAATAAAAAAATTATGAAATTTAATAAAGTAGGCCAATTTTGGATCAAGGAATAATTTTTGAAAAAATCGTATATCATACTAAGCAAACGATTTTACATTAGAATTTATTATAGTCAAAAGTTTTTTATGCAATAAACGTAAATAAGAAACTCGATTTGAACCAACCATATTTTATTCTTTAAATTCAAGTTATTTAGCGGTGCCAGTTTTGAGAATTTTCTGGACTTTTTTCGAATTACGTGCTTATATTTAACCAGGATTCATAATCAAGCCGTGCAGGGAGGTTCTGGAATATGTTAAGAAAAAGTATGAAACCCAAAATAAATCTAATATACATATATGTACCTCTTTTTTTATTTATTCATAAGTTTTGAATAAAAAAAATACATTTTTTAAATCATTCATATAATAGGTATGTTTCCGTACTCGATTGTAGAACTTGCAAGCTACTAGAATTGATTCATGTTGGAAAAAGAAATAAATAGATTGGTGACAATGCGGTATGAGATCCGGTGAAAAAGATCTCCTTTAGCATGTGGGGAATATTTCGAGAATAGCGACAACTCAAATTTTTAATTTTTCGAATGATATGGATTTGACCTCCTAAATCCAAATCTAAAAAATTTCAGTCCGCTCGAAATTGGCTAGTGCTTTGCCTAGTGGAAATAAATCAGAAACTTTTTGGTCTCTGAATAGCACAAATTTGGTATCATTCGACAGGTAATATTCCTATTTAGATAAATCCGAAACATTTTTGTTTAAAAATTACGTCTGTAGGCACGGCACCATGTCAAAATTGACTAATTTTGCACGAATTTCATAGGTGGTTTCACATGCTTTTTATGGCTTAAAGAAGAAGCTCTTAAGAAATAAATTGGTCAACAAAAATATTTTTTAAAAGAAGAAAACAACGCAAAATTTTGTTTTTTTGAGTTTTAGATACTAAGAAATAGAATTTTGCTAAATTTTCAAACTTAAAAAAAAACCATCAAAAACAGAAAAATTCACAAACATGGAAAGCATAAGATTAGACCTTTGTCTAGCTTTTTTCATGAAAAAAAAAATTGTGCACATTTTCGCTATTCTTAAAAAACCTATTTTGAAAAAACGTCTGAATTAAGAAGTTTTACTAACGCTGTAGAGTAAAGGTGGTAACACTGTTTTGTGAGTTTTTATTTATTAATCAATTCCATTGTTTCTGTTTACTGTTATTGTGATTGACAGACTTTATTTTGGTAATGATTAAAAAATTTTGCGAGTGGAAATTTTATTTAAAATGCTTTAATAATATTGGGGGTTGGAATTAATTTTAAAGGTTTTTTTTCGGTTTTTGAGCATTTATTTAGAAACAACGGTACAATGTATATTATTCAAAGTATTGTCCATCGTTAGCTACAACATTTTCCCATCTTTCTGGCAGCATATGGATTCCGCGCCGGAAGAACGGTTCGTCTTTTGAGGCAATCCACGAATCGACCCATTTTTTGGTATCCTCGTAAGAAGTGAAGCGCTGCTCAGCCAAGCCATGCGTCATCGATCTGAATAGGTGGTAGTCGGAAAGGGCTATGTCTGGGCTATAAGGCGGGTGGGGTAGCACATCCCAATTCAGCGCCTCCAACGTTTCCTTGACGGTTCTTGCAACATGTGGCCGTGCGTTGTCATGTTGAAAAACCACTTTGTCGTGTCTTTTGGCATATTCCGGCCGTTCAACCTTTAATGCTCGGCTCAATTGCATCAATTGTTGTTGGTAGCGTTCCCCAGTGATGGTTTCGTTAGGTTTTAGCAGCTCATAGTACACGACACCCTTCTGATCCCATCAAATACACAGCATAAGCTTGGCGCCCTCGATGTTGATGCATGGCCGGGTGGTCCCCACGATTTTTTCGCTTAGGATTATCGTAATGGATCCACTTTTCATCGCCAGTGACAATACGATGCAAAAAACTCTTCCTTTTATGCCGTTGAAGCAGTTGTTCGCACATGCAAAATCGCCGTTCAACGTCTCTCGGCTTCAACTGGTACGGCACCCAATTTAATTGCTTTTGAATCATTCCCATGGCCTTCAAGCGTTTGCCTACCGTTGATAAGTCGACTCCCAATGATTCTGACAATTCTTGAAGGTTTTGACACGGGTCTTCATCGAGCAAAGCCTCCAATTCCTCATCTTCAAACTTTTTCGGCTGGCCCGGACACTCTTTGTCTTCCGTATCAAAATCACCACTTTTAAACCGACGGAACCAGTACTCACAAGTAGAAATCGATGGAGCATAGTCCCCGTAAGCCTCAGTAAGCGTGCGTTGTGCTTCAACCGCTTTTTTCTTCAAATGGAAGCACAAAAGTAAACCTTCCCGCAAATTGCGTTTTGTTGGAACGAAAGTCGACATGTTCACAGAGAAAAAAATATATGTTGTTTACACTTCAGTGGAATGACACATACTGAAAAATGAAGCTTAGACAATGTGCTTTGAAATGAATATAGTCACAGGTGTGCCCGATGCGATCTATTGATAGTTACGCCATCTCTTAGAAAACCTTTAAAACTAATTCCAACCCCCAATATTAAATAGTTATTTGGTCGATTGTTCGATAAGTGCTGGTTCCGTGGGAAGAGCAGGTTCCGAAGGAAAATTTAAAGAGTTACATAATTTTGCTAAGGACTTAATTGGTGATCAAAATTGTGATCAAACAAAAAAGAAAGTCTTACAGAAAAATTTAATTTATGGCTCAAATGGCAATGCATTTCGATACATAAGCAAAACGAAGTGTGTTTTGAAACAAATGGATATTTTTATATATTAGTGATATTACATGTAAAAATTTATAAATTCCAGGATTGCAGCACAAGTCGTGGGAGACCTAAAAAACTTTTTTCTCAGATTTCAGAAAAAATGAAAAACAAAGAGTGGCGGATATTGTTAAGAATTATACTGCTAAGTAGCTACAATATGACGCTAAAATGTTAAAATCTGCTGCAGTTGGCAATAGAATAACATGCATGAGTCCCCAGGAATCTCTTTCTTTGTACTTGGATTTAGATTTTGACTTTTCCAATTCAAAGTACATAATCTTATGTAAAGCTATTAACGAAATTGTTCCTGTTTACCAAGTCTATTTACGGTGGACAAATACAGAAAGTCGCTGCTGCTACCTATAAAATCTACTGATCATTTAGCTGAGGTTGACGTTAGAGACTTTATGAAAAAAACCGCAGAGGGAGAAAGTAGTCTTTGTGAAATTGAGCCAATTCTACAAAAAATAGCAAGTGGGGTATGGATGGTAGCTCCGGGCATAGTCGCTATAAGCAAAATTTTTCTGAAGGCAATTTTTCTGATGAGCATATATTTTTTAATGCGATGCTGCCGATCAAGTGAGTTAAACTCATATTTTTTTATAAAAGTAATTATTTGATAGTTAGTTTAAAAGCTCTCGACATTTGTTATAATATTCGTAATAACGGAACTACGGCTCAATGAGAAATGTTCGTCAATATTGTTCTGCAGGCCAATAACATTAATTATGATGCGTGAAAACACAACTTTAATTCAAGATAAACATGAAAAAATGATATTTCAAATGAGAATCATTGAATACGAGGTTTTGATAATTTGTGACAAAAGTTTTGAGGTTTCATACGTAATGCATTGTACTATGATCGATGGTGCAGTGGCAAATTATCTCACTGGTATCAGATCACACATGAGGTGCTTTATTTGCAATGCCAAACCAACACAAATTAATAGAACTGAACAAGGTAATGCTTCTAACGATAACCATGTCATGTTATGTTTGGATTGTCAACTCAAACTGAGTTCAGTTCAGAGAGAGAATAGTTTTACTCAGAGATCAAGTTAAAATTGAATTCGGAAATAAAAATTATGGCAACACCGCTAGAAAATTTATTGAAAACTTACAAGCCTCTTTACAAACAATATTTATAGTTCTTCCTAAATTTTGTGGATTATATCATGCGGCAGAAAGATAAACTTAATTAAAGTCAGTGAGTTCTTGGAAGACACAATGATTTATCTTCCTATTTAGAGAACTATAATTGGTTTCCATTCCAAGTACGGTCCACAAAATTTTGGTACATATTTGCGAAGTGATGCAATATTTTGATCTTGCAATTGGTAATACATTTTGAATTTGCTTAAAGCATTCAAATTAAGAGTTACAGTTAAAACCTTTTTTTATTTACAATTATTTCTCAGGACTTTTATCAGAGGAAGCATTAGAAGCTCAACATAAGGAAATAAGAAATATTCGTTTGAGTCATACAAGGATATATTCCAAGGATAATTCAAATAGAGATATTATGAGTTATTTAATAGTTAGGTCACATCCATAAATAGCTGACAAAAGAAAAATCGTTGTTAAAAACCATTAGATGATAAGTATATTTAGTATTACATTGAAGATTCTGTTGATGAATAATAAAATAAGGACTCAAATATTTTTATTATTTTTATTTTCAAAGTAAATTTATTTTGCTAAAAACACATTCAGTTCTTAGTTATACATTCTTTGTATTACCGCATTTTTGGACCTCAAAGCATGAAAAAACCTCAATTTTTGAAGTGACTTTTCTTTAAAGTACAATCTTTTGGTTAAAATATAGTTTTACTTTCTTCACTTTATTTATTATTTTGAAAAATAAAATGTTAGCAACATAGCGCTATTATATTTCTTTTGTTTAGAAACATTGCATTCTCTATTCGAAAAAAACGTATTTTGTAACTTGGACTTTCTTAAAAAGTATTAAACCAAATGAAATCAGCAACAAAAAATTATCTTAGATACAAAATTTCATCAAGATTGGACTACTCCTTCTATATATTTCCTAAATTTGTATGGGTGGAAGGCACTATGCAGCGAGTTATGATCTTCGTCAAAGGGGAAATCACTCATCTATCTCATCTGTTGCAGAAACAAGCTCACATTTAGTGAAAAATGTGCGCATTGGCGTCTTGGCATGAAGAAAATTAACGATTCTGAAAATTTTGTGGATACGACTCAGTATAAACTTTGGTAAGGAAGATAATCGCAAAATTCTATTTGCAGTTTGTTTGTCGAGGCAAGAGAATGAAAGAAAAACCTTTTGTTCTAGGAGTTTTGCGGACAAAACTGAATTTACAACGCAAAAATTGAGTTATTCTGGTAGTATTTCTTATACTCCAAAAAATCAAAACACATTTCATATAAATGTGTTTGCAGCTGAGCACAATATTTGCATGTTCTTTAAAGTGCGAATTCCCACAGAAGAACTTTCTAATGAGGTTTTATGACAATGATGGCGGATCCATTAAAAACATATCTGTTAACTCGGCTACTAGCTACTTCAATAGGTATATATGCACTAGCTACATTTTTGACCCAAGGTAATGCATAAAAAGGGTCAGTTCAATAAGCTTCCATCTAATTTGTTTCTTGTTTATGCCCTATAGAGAAAAGAACCAGTTCAGAATCTATCACGTGTAGGTCCCCAAGGGATAGGGACCAATCCCAATTCTGCCTTCAGGACATGAAACCATTCAGTCACTTTAACACGGCGTTTTCATTGGCAGGGGTGAATGAAAGTGATCTCCTGCATCACTTTAGACCCGTCCGATAACAGGTCTTGAAGAGCATATTAGTGACCTCTCCAAGCTCTATGGAGAAAAGAAACGGTTCAGAACCTCTCATGTGATGGGTCCCAAAGGATGAAGACTTGCTTTTGGCACTAACGCACAAACGTAGAGTAATTACTTTTTAAGTAAATAATCCATTATTTTTATAAATAATCAGAGAAACTCATTAGAGTTAGCAGCTGTCGAATGTGTAGTGTATTTTAAGTAATTGATCCTTTAATAAATAGCTATTGGAGTTAAATTCACCCAAAGTTTGATTTGGTGTCCACAAGAGACAAACAAATAAATTCATGCAATGAGCCCTAGTTTCCGGCGAGTGATACTCATCACTGAAAACGTTACACCGCTTGTATCATTTAAAATTGGTTCGGAACTGAGTTAAATAAAATCTGTGCCATGACAGACACAAAGGCCCTGTTGCGTGACGAATTATATCAAATCTGTGTAAGAATAATTGGATTTGCTTTCTCCGAAGTTTGTTTTTAAAGTCTTGACTGACTCATAAAATTTATTCTGATACACTCATACTTCGAAGTAATATATTCGAGAAAATATACAATTGAAAGCTTTTCAGTTTCGTTGAGCAACATGAATAAAATATCCTGAGGAAAAAATAGAAATATATTGAGAAAAGAATATCATTCACTACGCTTACGTTTTTTTGTTTGTTTAAATATCAACTGGCGAAAAAGCTAGCTTTTCATGACTAGTGTAGTAACTGTTAAATGGGTGTGTAAAAGGTAGCAATTGACCCCTTCCTATGACATGCTAGAAGTCGAACTAGTACTGGCTGCATAGGAGCTAACGAAATCACTAGTTTTGTACTAGTGCCATGAACTGCGGGGTAATAACTGTGTTCATTCTACGAATTTTATATGTATTTTTCACCCACGTATAGAATTCATAGAATAAAGTTGTGTACGTATTTTATTCGTATTCGTACATAAGCAAATGTAAATTGTACGAATACATTTGTTACATTTACGAATGATCCTAATAACGAAAAAAAATTAAAAATCCTTTTGCTTACTCTCTACTACGCACTCTATCAGAAGGCTGTAGTCTTTTTGCAATCATACAGTTCCTTATATTCGGTAGTTGTTTGACAAACCAGGCTGGATGATTTCAGTTTTAAATTTTTAAACTCAAATAATACTTTTTCATTCTGCGAACAATGCGGACGGTTAAAAACGAATGAAATTTTTTCTACTTCTATATTATTTTTAATTCGTAAATAGTGCGAAACCATAAGTAAATACTACGAATGTAATGGAACAAATTACGAAGATATTCGTACGAATGTTATTATTTATATGTAGACAATAATTCGTGCAATGCACTCATACGAATTGTTTTAATTTTCTTTACGAATATCATTAGTATATAAAACGATATAGAAACACTCCTTGAATGAATTCGTAAAAATACAATACAAATACTTCGTATATTTTACGAATATTCATAGAATGCACAAATATTTTGTTCACGAATATTATTCGCCATTTTAATAATAAAATTTTTTAAATGGTTGTAAACACACATACAAATTCAATTCATTTAAGTCGCTTTTTAAAATAAAATCTACATAGTTCTAGAAGATCTTTTTTTTTTGTTAGTATATTTTTGTTAGTATTGTTAGTGTATTCCTCGGTTTTTTTGTGCACCGAGTATAATATTTCTTTATATTTTTCATAGTTGACAGCATGGTAACTTTGCTGGGAATTCGCCTGCGTTTCCAACAACTTCAGCTTCTTTGTCTTATTTAGATTTTTCTCTTTTTCTTCATGTGTTCTTTTCTCACAAACTGAACAGTATGGTCTTGATAGCCCGGTTTACAATTTTGATTCTATGATTTTTGTGTCTGTTCAAAAGAGCTTATTTCGACATTGTATGATGTTGAAGAAAACTAAAAAAAATCTAATTTTTGCTGTACTTACAGTTCTGAGACCAACAGCTAATATATGACGTAAGCATGGATATAAAAATTTTAATGGTTTCAAAGCTACAGATATTTCAAATTTAAAAATATGTCCTTTTGTGCAGTCACTGAAGAAATAGACATTTTTGATAAGATTTTTAAGCATTTTATAAAATGAACACAACAATAAAATATACATAAGAAGTTTTCACAGAAATAGTTAATTCACTAAACACGTAAGTGTCCTATGTCGGGCTCAATACGTTCACATTCTTTGTCGGTTTCTCATTGCAAAGGGTGTTTTTTATAGAGTAATACAAGTTTAGATCATAATAAAACATAGTAATATATTTTTAATATCAATGAAATGGGCTTTATTGGATAGAAAATTTTATGACAGTAACGTTTAAATATGATTTCGGCCATGGGCCACCACGGCTGGCGCGTACAAGGCGTAATCTGGAACACCAATTTTCACAAACTTTTCGCAGCATTTGCAGCCGTATCTCGCCGATAACTCTTCGAATGTTGATTTCCAGGTGTTCAATTGTTTGTGGTTATAGACGTAGACAAGTGACTTTACATAACCGCAAAGAAAATAATCCAATGGGGTTAAGTCACACGATCTTGGGGGCCAATTAATTGGGCCATTTCGTGAAATTATTTTTTCGTCAAAAGTTTCCTTGAGTAAATCAATTGTAGCGCCAGCTGTGTGGCATGTGGCTCCGTCCTGTTAGAACCACATATCAGCAAGATTAATGCCAGCTAATTGAGGTACGAAAAAAATTCGAATCATGTTACTATACCGTTCACCATTAACAGTAACATTCTGACCATCATCGTTTTTTAAGACATATGGGCCAATGACTCCACCAGCCCATAAAGCGCTCTAAACAGTAATTTTCTGTGGATGTAATGGTGTTTCGACAAAAGCTTATGGATTCTCCTCACTGCAAATACGACAATTCTGTTTATTTGCGTACCCATTCAACCAAAAATGGGCTTCATCGGAAAATAAAATTTTCCATGGAAATTCAAAATCAATATCAATTTGTGCTTCAGCCAGCCCATTTGCCGAATTGGCGGCGCATATGATGGTGGTTTGGCTTTAATTTAATAACCCCAGTTGCTGAGAATGGCGACAAATTGATTGATTAGGATCATCTTCAATGCTTTCCTGTACAGCGGCTACAGATTCTTCAGTGCGCACTGTTCGGTGTATCACGGGATGCACATTGTCAGTAACAGTAAATGTGGTCCGAAAACGATCTAGTGTTCTTCGAATTAGAAGCTCTGAAGGACGATTATGTACGCCATAAAATGGACGAAGTACAGGATAAGTTTGAAGAACAGAACCATTGTTTTGATTAAAAATGTCCACAATTTGCACGCGTTGCTCTGGTCTAAGTCGATTTATAATAATATCTCAAAGCAAACTAAACAAAAAGCAACTATCAGCTGTTAAATGAGTGGTCAAATAAAGCAGTGATGCCAACTCAAAGTTGTATTACTCTATAAAAAACACCCTTTTGTAATGAGGATTCATTGGAATCTTTCATTCATAGAATAATCAGTTTCTTACATTAAGGGAACTTGTAATTGAGTCTTTTTAAAAAATTTGATAAGACCGTTTGATAAAATATTGTACGAAAACTAAAACCTTGTATGGAAATTAGTCCCTTTTGTTTAAATATCTTCAAAAGTCAGTGTGCATATTTAGTCCCTTATGAACAGAAATATAAACTTTTATGCACAAAATATTGGAAAAATTTACGATTTTCTTAATTTTTTTTATTTTTTGTGCAAATGATAGGATTAAATATTTTAAGTGCTCAGCCATCGTAAAAACAGCTTTTTTCAAAAATTTTAAATAGGAACTTTTTAACAGACTCCTCATTTGCATTAAGTGTTGTTTCAGAAAATATTTCATCAACATTTCATTGCAATTTCGGCACAAAACTTTATAGATTTTATTTTAATTTCAAATCAACTTTTTTTAGTCTATGGTGACAACAATTTGGTCTATGGGGGAGCAAACATTTAATATGCATGTAAAAATTACTTTTCAAAAACTATCAATATTTTTGAATCAAAATATTCAATATCAATATTTTTTTTAATCAAAACCCCCCTTGGGTAAATCCTGGCTACGGGCCTGTCATAATATTACAAATTTTTCTCCTAAATATCACAAAAATGTATAGTTTTTAAGGCATTACTTAAAAGCATAAAAATGATAAAAACTCCATTGAGTCAAATTCCATTGTTAAAAAAAACTTTTTCAATTTAGTATGCCATTCTTTTATATACGATCACTACTTTTATTTTTGTTAATCGTTTGCATGGAGACAAACACTGCGTAGTGGCAAAAGTTTACTTCCGTTTATTTTCTGAACTTGCAGCTGGTCGATTAGAAGATTTCCTTTAAACATTAAATGCTTGTTGTGTAATTAATATGTAGAAGATAAATAACGAAATAGTAAAGAAATTATTTATGGTTCAAGATCAGCAAAAATATTCATACCCCTTTTATATTTCTTAAGGCAATTGTTTTAAAGCATTAGGAGGTAAATAAATGACTGTAATTAATATCTGTTTTCGAAATTTGTTTTTATTGTAATACAAATTGAAAAGCTAGAAATCAGCCTATATATGTAAATTCTGTTTATTTAGCTCTACTAACTTAAACAAACAACAAAAACTATTATTTTAACTCTTAGTTCAAATTTTCTTAAATGGTTAATTAACTGCTTTTAGAGTGTTTTTGTTATATTCTAACCAAACAGACAAACAAACAAACTAGCAACCAAGCAAAAAACTCACTCAATTCGAGTTCGATGTAACAAAAGTTCTGCAATGCTTTGCATATTAATTGCATTTCCAGTCATTGTCGACTACTCATTCCAAACCGAACAAACTAAGTCACATACACTCGCAAAAACAGACGCACATGCAAACACACACACCCACATACGCTGCGACTTAACAACAATGCAGACTGGCTTCTGAGCCATCAACAGCTAGTTTCAGCATTCAACGTCAGTGCCATTCATAAAGTTCGCTTCCGGTTTGTATGCCATGCCGCATCCGGTATAATTTTATTATACCAGTAAAGCAGCTGCAACGCATGCAACTTGAAGCCAGGTTGTCAACATTGCTGTAAGCTTTATTCGTTTTTATTTTAATGGTCTTCGTGTGTCCGTCCGTCCATCCATCCGTTTCTTTGCGTCTGTCTATCTGCCAGTCTGTCTGCCTTTGTACGTATTTGCGTTTGTGTTTGCCGTTATGGTTGTCATAAAATAATTAAATGGCTTCTTATTGTGTACGAGTAAATGAAAAAATGTTTGTGAAATACTTTCTTTTATCGAACATTTTATTTGAACATTTATTGAAAATCATAAGTTTCCAACTCAACAATCTTGTGACACTAAGTAAGTACATCTAAAGGATGTTGTTTTAGCGGTACAACTTTTTAAAAAATTAAATAGAAATATTAAAGAATTTTTAAATATTTTGGTTTTATTTATTTATTAAGCTTAGGCCCACGCTGACAAAGCTATACCAAATCATTAGATCCAAATTTAAAGTTTAAGTTTATTTATTATATAAAAAATAACGATAAATTATTTTATTAACGAGCACTAGCTGAAAGGGCATTAGGCTTTTTTCAGACGGTTTAATTGTTGGCCGTAGGGGATAGCAGCTCATAGTAAATGCCGCTATTCGATTACGACTAATGTCGGGTGTCGGGTGTCGGGTGTCGGGTGCGGACAAATGTCACAAAGTATTTTAGGTTGCAAATTTAGAAAACTAAGCATAAAGAATCTTAGTTAAGATCCAATTATTTCAAATAAAAAAGGACTTAGCAATACCTTATCATTTGTGAATATGCAACCCTCAAAGCTTAGAAAATTTATGAAATTTAATCTTCCTAGTTTAGTAACCTACATTTTAAAACATGAAATAAATTTTAGTATTATGAGTACGCAAACAATTTTAACAGAAGCGTAGCAAGGGGGTCCGCCCGGGTACACAACCAGATGGAGTGTAAAATTGACAAATTTTTTGCAACATAAATCTGTATTATAATGTACAAATTTTTGAATAATAATAAATTTTATTTTAATTGGAGCACACAATTTACTACCAAAGTATATAAATATGTTTTTTCAATACCTATGATTGAACTTGTTATAGTGACTGCACTCTGGTATCAAAAATACCTGAAAGCATTCCTTACAACGCGTTCGTATCAATTTAATCAAATTGAAAATAAACATATAATGTTTGGTGAGAGGTGCAGTTATCATAAACATTAATTATAAATATTCATATATTTTATATAGAAAAATAATTGGATTGATGCCACAATTGTTTCATATTAAATAAAGTTTTTCTATATGAATTCTTCTATGTAACTAAATAGGAACTAAAAGTATGTAATGGTTTTTTGGAAATGGTCAGCAAAGTATGCAATGTAAATCATATATCAGAGAGTTTCATTCAGAACTTCAGAGCAGAAAAAAATCAATACAAGAAATTAGAAATGCTTGCTAACTGCAGATTTGAATACAGAGATTGGTTAAAGTCCATGATGAGGTCCATGATAAGGAAGTTATTATATACTCGATGCAGCTTAAAATTAAAAAAGCAATTATAACTATAAAAAATTACAAAAAAATTAAGTGCTAAGCTGATAGTTGACAGTCGGTTTTTGATTGTGACTTTTGATATTTTTTTTATTATTACCTTTTCTTTGCTCTGTTTAAAGATATCACGAAATATTTGACAAACTTGCTACCACTTTTGATGCTGTGGAAAATTAAATGTTAATTCAGCATAATTTTACTTTATGACATGAACGTGCTGGAAACCGTTTGGGTATCTTTTTTTTCAACGCAACGTTTGACGGCGTATTGAAATTTCACATTACATTTTTATGCAACAAAAAAAAAATTTTTTCCTACACTTTAAAAATCAATAAATAACTGTCAAAAACTGAAGGTGTTCAAGAAACTTACCGTGTTTTTGGATCTCTAAATGAGAACTTGCCCATAAAACAATTCCTTCATAACATATTTCTAAAATTTGGTTTGCAACAATTCTCAAACACAGAAGTTATAAACAATTTTGTGTTGCATACTTTTGCACAGATTTGAAAATTTGTATTGGAAAAGTGCAAAAATTTCAATGAGTTAAAAACGTAAAATATAAAAAACATATTTTTAATACTTTTTATCTTTTAGTATGTCTTTAACGAATGTTTTTTCACTATTTTTCCGAAAAGTTCGGCTGCAACAACTTATTAACAAGGAAGTTATGTGCAGTTTTCTCGATAAGTTTTTTGCCAAAATGCGGTAATTTGTATGGGAAAATTGCAAAGATTTCCAAAAGTTTAAAACGCAAAAAAAAGTAATATTGTTTTTGTTTATATTTAAATTTTTTCAATATTGACTTTATTGAAAGTATTTTTAAGAGTTTTCTAAAATGCTACAACAACCCAAAAACAAAGAACTTAAAGGCAATTTTCTGGAGCATAGTTGTGAATAAAATGCACTGCAAATCCACACTGAAAAATAAGCGATTTCATCAAAACCTGTCAATCTAATGTTCAACTATATTTTCTTAGCGAATTGGAACATTTTTTTATTGATTTTGAATTAAGTAAGATTAATAAATTTAAGTACTACTTAAATGTTATTGAAATGTTATTCTTGTGTTATTGGATGTATTGAATGTTATTTGAGTGTTATTGGAGTGTTATAAGATTGTTTTGGAATATTACTGAAATGATATTGGAGCGCATTTTTGCTATGCTATTTGAATGTTATTAGACGCTTGTGATATGACTTCATTTCTTTTTAAATCTTCAGTTTAACTTAAATACATAAATAAAAAGTTTTTCATTAATAAATAAATTATTTTAATAATAACTTCTAAGTCTAAAGTTGCGATAAAAATATTTTATTTTTTTATTGAAACGGATATGGCTTCACACAATGTTTGAAAGCACACATATTAGCCTTTCAAATTAGATATCTTCCTTATATTAATAAAAATGAATCTACATATCTATGTGGATACGTATGTATGTAAGTATATATATATATATATATGTGGATATGTATGTATGTAAGTATGTATAAGTACGCAAACTTCCTAAGAATGTGTTCAAACATGTGTGAAATAATATACGACTTTACCAGTGAGTTGATCACAGCTTAATCACTCGAAGACTACTGAAGAGGAAATGTAGCGATTTCCGAAACAAACTGTTTAGTCAGCTAAGTGATTGACCCTATACAGAGTTATGGTTATTGTTGTTGTTGTTGCCTTCTTTAAAATCTTACTTGATCTAAAGCTCACAACTGAATTCATGTAATAATTTAAATAATAGATCACAAAAAATTAACTAATAAATAATTAAATAAATAATTTACTGTAACACCAAGAACTATGTGTACCAAATTTTTTTGCTTTGTGATATTTTATTGTGATTTAATTACTGATTACCGGTTTCAGTTATATTTAAGATCGCATTGAAAAATTGGGTCTAAGGTAACTCTTTATATTTTTGGCATATTTATGAGATTACCGATTTTGGTTACATGGGAGGTGGGCGTGTTCATCGGTGGATTTGGTTAATTTAAACACCAACTATTTCTTGCAGAAAAAACACCAACTATTTTATGTGCATACATATAACATAACACTTGCGGCGTTACGGTATGACGTCATGGATTTGACCAATATGCATTTTTTGTGTTTTTGAATTGTTACAGAAATGACACAAACCGATTTTATTTTAATTTCTTTCGCTATTTCCTGACTTTTTTTCCCAAATTTCTCTTTTTTATGCTTAGCTGTCTTAGATTTTGGAATTTTTTAATGTTTTTTGTGTTTTTGTTTTATTGCCTTTCTTTTGATTGATGGAGTACTCAACCAACTTTTTTCGCTGGTAGTATTTTTAATTTTTTTTTTGTGTAGAGCTTTAACGAATTGTATACTATTCTAAAGAAAAATTTAAAAGAATTTAAAAAAATAATTAATTACTTAAGAAATATCTCACTTCTATATGCACGCTATATTGTGGTCGTCAAAGTAATGAAATAGAAAGAGATGAAAAAATTGCGCGAGTTGCGTTACAGTAACTTGCTGTGAATATAGCACCGGTTATAAAAATTATATCATATTATGTCATGCAACTTCGTGTCGACGTACAATATATAAACTTATTAATCTGCTTTTAAAAAAAAATAATTGTTGTGGATTTGTACCAAAATCCAGAAGAATTAATAGATCTTTCAAATACTTTGGTTTTGTTAGTCCTTTGGTGAGTTCCACAACTATAATCAGAAAATGACCAAATATCGAAAAACCTATTTACATGAAGGACGGTTACAGGAATGACAAATTCGTCCTTATATAGAGATCACAGGCATCAGAGAAAATTAAAACGCTTTTCCACTCGTTTTTATAATTTACTTGCTAACTACTTTAATATGTTATACTCAATTTCATTTCAGTCTTTCACCAACTGAATACACAGTTGGTACAGGAATAACAATTTTATTTTATATATTTTTTATTAATATAAAAAATAAGTTTAATTTGCACTTGATCTTTGCACTCAAAATCACTGGTGAATTTTTGAAACCTGAATGTAAGTAGTATTAAAAACCCCACTGAGAGTGTGCTCAAACGATACTTGTCTCTTACTTTTGCTTACTAAAAAGCGCGAAATTCAAAATCGAGCGACAAAAAAATTTAATCATTATTTTAAATGGCAGAAATGCAAACGGTATATGTAATATTTTTATACCTTGTCATCAATATTTTTTTAATGAAAAAATAAAAAAAAGCTACACTCTTTGAATTGTTGTATATTTGATCGAGAAAAGGTTACAGGAATAAAATTAAGGCCTCTTTTGGGCATTTCCACCTTCAAATTTAATATTTTAAGCTTCAAGAAAAAACTTTTTAAGAAAGCTGGAGTATTTTATAGTAACAAAAATTGTTTTTTTATCATTCAAAACTGTGAGGACATGTAAATGAGCACTTTTGGGGGAGTTGCCCATACACGCTTGAATATCAGTGTTTTTTTTTAATATAGAACTTTTCTGAATATAAAACAGAAAACTAATGAAGTAAAAAAAAAATGATGACTTCATTACGAACTTTAATGTTCTTAGGACAATTTTGGGAGTATGGCCACGGACACTGCCTTTTATGAAGGCCATAATAACGAGAGCTTATCTTTAATTTATACTTACATTTAGTGAATTTTTCGTTTTATATTATAAAATCATCTATGTAACAATTTTATGGCTGGTTTTTTAAGTTTTTCATTAAAAGTTTTGATGATAATTTCGATGAATGAATTTGATGAAATTTATTAATGTAGTGCTCTAATATGTCGGTTTTAATCATAATTCCGTAGATAAATGCAAATTTATTACCCATAAAAAGCTTATTATTAAAATAAGTTTAACAGTCGTTTTTAAACATAATGATATAAATAAGTAATATTTTTAACCAACGCTGTTTCAATGCTTAACGACGAATTGCAACAAAGAATTTTTCTCAAAATTCCCTAGTGCTAATGAGATACGTTAAAATTGCAATGCTATAAAGGGGAGGATTTTGGAGGTTCACCCCCTCCCCCCGAAATGAACGAGTTTTAACGAGCATCGATAGAAACTCAGCACAACAAGGCAGCAGTTGTGTGTTTATGGTCATGATAAAGATCTTTAGATGACATTTACAAAAAGACTCAATTTAAAACATTTATTGAGAAAAGACTATAAAACTTAGAGAGCCGTAAAACTTGTTTTACGTAAATAATATAAAAAACACAATATTCCAAAATGTATTTTTTGTTTATTCTTAAATGCATCTTCTCGCTTGGTGGCATAAAAAAATTCCTTTTTAGCCGGTGACAAGATATTTTTGTCCCCATTTATCAGAAAAAAAAAAATCAAAATACATGTTAATAAAGGTACTTGTACTCGTAGCTGCAACTTTTACTAGAATCATTAAGTTTGGCCGAATAGGAAAAATTTTGCGCGACTTTTTAAACCCTTTCTATGGCCGTAGCGGGGAAAATTGTAACCAAACTTTAAAATACTAGTTAAGGTTATACCGAAAAATAAACTTATTAATATGTACTTTGATTTTTTATTTTCGTTAAATTGGGATAAAAATATCTTGACACCTGCTGAAAACGACTACTTTTTTATGCCATCTAGCGAGAAGAAGATGCATTTAAAAGCTAACAAAAAATGTTCTTTGGTATATGACTTTTTATATTATTTACGTAAAAAAATTGTTAAGTCTCTATGTATTATAGCATTTTCTAACTGATAACAATTAATGGTAATGAAAAAAGATTAATTTATTTATTTATTTACAAAAAATAATTGAGTACAGATAAGAAACTAAGTTCTTTTGCAGTACAATGAAAGATAAATTCTAACAAAAGTAAATTAATTGGAGATAACAACAAATTATTTTTTTCTTAAGCTAAGTAAAACATATCAAAATAAGAAACATAAATAGTGAACATCAATAATAAAACATGAAAATAGCACTTACGATAATAAAAAAAAATTGGTAATAAGAACACATTTAATTAACTTAAAAATAACATAAATTCAAAGGAAGAAATAATAAATTTGAGAGAACGAAAGTAAAATAAGATTAAGAAGTAGAAAAGTGAGAAAAAATTGATTGCCTAAAAGTTTCCATTTTAGAGATTTCTCTTATTCTACGAGGCAATGTTTTCCACAGTCTTACAGCATTAATGAAAAAGAGATTTGACCTGATTAGGGAGCTATGTCTGGGGATATTTAGTAAGTTACATCTCTAGATAAACTAAATTGCAGTTTTTCGTAGAGATAATGAGGAGTTTTAGTGTGAATGATTTTATGGATGTAAAAACAATTTCTAGAGTGGAAATAATCAGTCAAACTACATCCAAGTATTGCATTTCTAAAACTAGAAAGATGGTTAAACTTGTTTAACCCATACACAAAACGTGTGGCATAATTAAAAGCAACATTAAGTTTCAGCAGAGACGATGAATCAAGTTTTCTTTAAACTATCTCAGAGTATGTTATGACGGGCATGATAAGTTGCTTGACTAGTTAGTAATTTTTTTAATTCAATAGTGTATAAGTTGGCGTACATTCTTAAGTTACGTAGGATATAATAAACTTTTTGGACAACATTATTACCATGATCAGTACAAGAAAGGAACGAATTCATACAAAAACCAAGGTTAACAATTTTCGAAACAGCATTAAGCTTGTTTGTACCAATATGTTATTCAGAAACAGCATTAAACATAATTTTATTTTTACATATTGATAGAACATACGATTTAGCAGCATTAAGTTGAACACCATTACAACAAGTCCATTGATATATGTTACTAATATCATCATTCAATCTACCAGAGAATTCATTCAAGCATTAAATTCTACCAGAGAGATAAAGTTGGATATCATCTGCATAGGCGTGAAGGGAAGCATGTTTACAGACAGTAAAGATGGCGTTAGTAAAAATTGAGAACAGAAGCGGACCAAGAATCGAACCTTGTGGAACACCGCTTAGGACAAGCTTACGGTGGGAAAAATTGTGACCAACTTTAACTCTTTGAGATCTATTTGACAAATAACCGGAAATTAAATTACCTGCACTAAGGGAAAACCCAAACAGATACCTAAGTTTTTGACATAGAAAGTAGGCAAAGTAAGGACAATAACCCTGCGTCATATTGAGGTCTTATATCATCAAGGACTTTAACAACGGCCGAAGCACACCCATGCCCCCGCCGAAAACCAGATTAATAAGGAGACAGGAGATTATTCCTGAGCAAAAAATTATTAATTTAGAGGCTAATAAGTTTTCTAAATACTTGAGATAAAGGGGAAAATATACTTATTGGCCTAAAATCATTAGGTTCAGAAGGGTTAGATTTTTTAGCCACGAGCAAGACAGTTGCAATTTTCCATATACTCGGCAATGAAGAAGATATAAAGCAGTGGTTAATAATGTGCGTTAATGGACTTATAATATGCGGTAGAATAAGCTTTATAAACTTGATGGGAATACCATCTTCACCCAAAGTATTTGACTTAATCTGCATCACACCATTCCCAACATCAAGTTCACTAACAGATGTGAACTCAAACAAAAGCGGAGCACACAAACTACTAAAAGAAGTAATATTATTACTTATAGGTGCAGTATTATCAACAAAAAAAAAATATTCAATAAGTCTGGGTCAATATTGCAAAAAGGGGAATTATTTTTCCTCACTCCGAGATTCCGTATATTGCTCGATAAAGTTTTAGTAGAAAGGGACAGATTAAGTTTGGCAGTGAAATAACGTGTCTTAGATTGCCTTGTGAGTTGAACAGATTCATTCCTGGCCAACCTATAACTTTCCCAGTTCGCTTATGAGGGTGCTCTTCTCCAAAGTTTGTGTAATTTATTCCTCTTTTTTATAGCATCGAGAATATTCTGAGATAACTAAGGGTAATATGAATTTTTTAAGACAATTATTCGCAAAGGAACTTGCTTCTCAAATAGATATTTAACAGTGGTTAAAAGAGAACAAGGCTTATCATCAACTGAGCATTTTCACAATAAATATCAACGCTAGTTAAATTTGTATTGGAAATTCATTAACACTTTACGTTTTACACTATAACTTCTGAACCTTTGAATAACCTTTGGAAAGGTTAATAAATAGAACGTAAAAAAAAATCAAAACTACGAAAATTAAGAAATAATTATAGCGCCTGTTGCTGGCATAGTATGTTTTAAACTTTGAATTTAAGAATGGATCAAGATACTGCAATTTTTTCAAAAGTTTTATAAATTTTCCTTTAAAAAAGATGAAATAAGCTTTCTACTGATCCCTATTTACTAAAATGGCATTTAAATTGAATGAGCTTCGTTGTCTCAAAATATACCCTATTATGGCATTCACATGGCTGTGGGTCCGCAAAAATGAGAAATCTTCAAATCTCAATCTCCAGATTTGGTTTTTTGAACAATAATTTCAGCCGAATTGGAGATGGTCAGTTCAATTGATATTAAGTACACTTCAATGTGTAATGGATGATATCATGAAAACAATTTGTTCCTACTTTGGCGAAATTTTTTAAATGACAATTTTTTTTTTTATAAAATTATTTTGTAAAAAAATTTCCAAAAAATCAAATCTAAATTTCGTATGAGAAAACATGCATGTGATGCTTTTTTTAGTGTATATATTTATTTTGACCAACGTTTTGAACCCTATATTTGTAGGCACTTCTTCAGGAATCAGACAAATCGACCTAAACGTTTATCGAATCCGTTAATTTTGCGATGCAATAATATATCCACCAATAAGCCGATTCCAGAAGATTAGTGAAACGTTACCGGTTTTAGTCGCTTCAAACGAACGCTCGTTTTCGTCAAATCGAAGATTTAAAACATACATGGGAAGAAAAATCGGAGAAGAGAGGCTCAATGGGTTAGCTCTTCTAAATGTTCACAGGGATGTGGAAGTGATAACGGAAGAAATTTTAAATGCACTAGCCCGAAATAAAAAAAAGATGAGATATTATGATATAAAGATTATTTTATATAAAACTAGTAAGGAAATATCTTCAACTGGACAAAAGATAATATACCCTACACCCGTAATTTAGTTTATTCGAAGTCTTGAATGTTGTATTATTTTGGTGAAGTTACTTTTGTGCGGCGTTGTTTTGATCCAAATATTTCACATTTGAGACTCATAACATTTTTTATTTACTAAAGCTTATGAGCAAAATATCAAGTTTAAACATTAATGTTTTTGGAATTAAAGTTTTTTCTAAATGACCTTGTTATTTATTATGTTGATTTTATATGATTTAAATACAAATTCTAAATGTTTGATAGCTTCAATCATACTTGATTTTAAATACAAATTCTAGTTGTTTGACAGTTTAAGATCGTTTATTGAGTTTAAGGTCTAAGTTAGAACAATTAATTGTTCTAACGAATCTTTCCAAAGAAACAACAACAACAACAACGTATTTTCAATATGAAAAGGAAAGGAATAGGATCAACATAATAAATAACTAGGTCATTCAGAAAAAACTTTAATCAAATGGTAGAGCACGACCAAACAGAAGCAAGCTGAAAACATATCAGCAAAAATCTAAAAATAACTCCAGTAACCATGCTTTGTTAGTGGAAGACTTCCAGCAGACTGTTGGATCCATAATAGCAACATAAGCGTAAAGACTAAAGTAAAGCAAAAATATAACAACAAATGTGCAAATATGAAATGGGAGAAAAACTGAGAAATTTACACTTAAAATCTCATCGACTCTGTGGTGCAGTTCGCGCTTGCACGGGTATCACAAAGATTTCTGATGAAGCCTTTAGCATGTCCGAAATTGCAATAAAATCAGCTAGTGATTTTTTCCTTTTCATATTGAAAATACGTTGTTGTTGTTGTTTCTTTGGAAAGATTCGTTAGAACAATTAACTGTTCTAACTTTGACCTTAAGCTCAATATCTATCTATTGATCTATTGATCATGATATCTCTATTGATTTTAAACTATCAAACAACTAGAATTTGTATTTAAAATCAAGTATGATTTAAACTATCAAACATTTAGTTTTTGGAATTTATAAAAGTTTTACTAAGGACTGCGCCGAATAAAATTGTCCCATACATTTCTTTCCATACTGTGCTATTCAAAGTTTAAAATTTAAAACTTTTTATCATAGTAGCTTTGAAATAAATATCAGAAAATATTATGCGTTGCTTTAATTTTATGGAAATTTATTTAACGCGAAAATGCCAAACGAACTGGAAGTTCGAAAACGAATTATTAAAATTTTTCAAGAAAATCGCCAGTGGTCCTCCCAAAAAAATTGCCAAAGAGGTAGGAACTAATAGAAATACGATTTCTCGCGTTATACAACACTTTAAGGAAGAATTGTGCACTGATCGAAAGATTGGTTCTGTCAAAAAAAGGGTCCACATGGTCAAGTCAAGGCAAAGAAAGTGGTTACTCTCCTAAAGAAATATCCATGCATATCGGGAAGGAAATGGGCAAGGAAGGCTGAATGTTCAGAAATTTTTGTGCGCAGAACAAAGAAAAATGCTGAGCTTAAGACGTACAAAGTTCAGAAAGTTCCAGATAAAAACGCCGTAAAGAACGAAACCGAAAAAAAGAGCTCAAAAGCTGAAATAAAATTTTGTTGATAAATTTAAATGTTGCATAATGGACGACGAGACTTACGTTTTAGCTAAATTTTCCCAGCTTCCTGGACAAGAATTTTATACGGCCGATTCTCGGGGAAATGTTGCATAAAAATTTAAAGCCAAAAAAGTGGAAAAATTTCCAAAGAAGTTTCTGGTATGGCAGGCGATTTGTAGCTGCGGCAAAAGAAGCAAATCATACGTAACATCCGGCACAATTACTGGCGATAAATACATTAAGGAATGTTTGCAAAAAAGACTGCTGCCATTCTTATGTCAACATGAAGTGTCCACGTTTTTTTGGCCTGACCTTGCTCCATGTCACTACAGCAAAGCGGCCTTAGATTGGTTCCAACGGAATGAAGTAGTTTTGGTGCCTAGAGATGCTAATCCACCAAACTGCCCAGAACTTAAACCGATCGAGAGATACTGGGCTTTAGTTAAAAGGGAAGTCAAAACAACTAAAAAAAAGGCCAAAAACCTTCAAGACTTCCAAAGAAAGTGGAACCTAGCAGCTGTGAGGGTGTCGGACGCTACCATTAACACATTAATGGAAGGCTTTCCTGAAAAATTAACATTTTATATTAAAAACTAAAAATGTCTAATATCTCATAATTTGTATGTTATCTGAATAGAATTTGAAAAATAAACTCTTTATTTTATTTAAATCGGACAATTAGTTTAAGAGATTTTATCATTTTTGTATGGGACAATTTTATTCGGCGCAGTCCTTATTATGATGTCGTCACTTGGGAGGTGGGCGGAATTTTAATTTTTTTATTTTAAATTACAAACATCAAGTGTATAGTTAAGATTAAAACAACTTCGCAAAGTTTTAAGCCATTGTACTTATTTTTGCGGAATTTGAGAAGATTTCAACTGGTTTCATAAAGTCACTTTGTGAACATTTCATCCGAATTTTCTCATTTTCGAATCTGATCTTTATTTTTTAATAAAAAGCTTATATTTTGAATTTCGTTACGATAGCTCTTAAACTACGGCTGTTATCGTGATCACAGACAGACAGACGGACAGATGGACTTGGCTAAATCAACTCAGGAGGAGATTCTTTTCAAGAATATATATACTATTCTATTCCTACTACGCATTCTTATCGGCGTTACAAACGGAGTGACAAAATTAATTTACCTCAAATGTATTTTTATATCCGTGGGGGTATAAAAATTAGAAGTCTAAATATAAACTCCCCGAAATCATTTCTGGGTAAGCGCCTGCTATGAACAGCATTAAGATGACACATTAAATCGACCTCTAAATGATTGACATTGTTAATATGTTACTGATAATGATAACTTGCTTAATTTGTCCTACTACAGCTTCTAGTATGATATGCTTAAAGCAGTATCTTCTACTTGAGAACAGCAGATTAACTAAACTTTAAGTATACGATACAGTTCTAAAAGTAACTTTTAGCACAAGCTTAAGGTTTAAAATATTTTTCTCTGTCACCATGATGTGCCTATCTTCCATGAAATCCTAATTGTTCAAATCTATTTCTTGTTCCCTCACCAGTTTTGCTTTCTGGCATTTAGAGTTTAGCAATTAAGTGTGCCGTTACACTAGAACATTTTTCTTGTGTTTCTCGATAAAACCTTACCTAGCATGCCTTTTGTCGATTTTATACGTTGATAATTGAAAAAGGATTTTAGGAATTTATTTTATCTACTTGCCTTTAAGTCCATTAAAATTTCACTAAAGTTCTTCATGAATGTTCGTTCGGTAAAATGCTGATGTTTTTCTTCATCTTCTCATCGTTCGTTTTTTGACATAATCCTCTAAATAGAAAGAAGGAAGCTTTTTGGCATAAAGTGAAATTAAACGCAGTCACAGAGGATAGATACTTTGTTGCATTCTTCATCATTTTTCTATGTCAACGTCATAACGCAGAAATGTATATCCTGAGAAAACTAAATTCTGGAGTGGATGCAGAATTTAGCTGAGCTAAACCACAAATGCACATAAAGATACACAAGACACACACAGTAACAATGAAAACATATAACGTACAAAGTGCTTCCAAATTTTAAAATCAATTTCAAAATGAATGCAATTTCGTTTATCCTTCTTCAGTTGCTGCTGTCAGAGCAAGATGGAAAGATGTAGAGACAGAGATTGAGTGGAAGCCACAGTTGTCGTTACAACATATTTATGTGTACATTCAATACTTTCTTTATACCTTAGCACGTGCGTGGGCTTGGGTTTATGAATAGATAGTTATGGCTCGGCTTCTTACTATCCATGCAACTATTTATTCCTCTACGATTAAAGAGTCTTTATATTCCATTTTTTTTTTTGCTAAGTTCCTTGTACCTTCTGGCAACATATCTAGCTATAGCTGAGCGGGTGTTTATAGCTCGTAGGTGAAGCAGTTAATGGGTTAACCGACATTTGTACGTGTTTGTATCTGAGCGCGTGTGTGTGTGTATGTAAGGGTCTGTTAGCCTGCATAAGTCGCAGAAAGGACGTGTCGTTGACGTACTAATCAGCTTTATAAACCTTTCTATAAGATATTTATGGTCATTTCTTATTATGTATATATTTTACAATCTGGTAACCTTGTTTGGAAGTTTATCAGCACACCAGAAAAACTAGCATTATATTTATATGCCTATTAAGAATTCAGGCAACCGTCAGACTGTGGCGTCATGTTATTAAAAAGCAAACAAAGCCAAAGATTTGATCAGGTTTCGGGTTTAAATGAAATCATTAATTTTTACATCCGTCCAAATTGTGCAGATGAAGAACATGTTTTTTCCGTTTAAGCTCTTTATCATTGTGTGTTTGCTTGTTTGTTGACATAAACTTTGTTGTTAGCTAGAGACCCTTATTTAACTGCTTATTTGAGTAGCTTTTTAACAAGACAATTAGTTGTGATTTTAAAGCTTTTCTTAGCTCTTTCGATTTAATCAAAAAATATGCTGGCAGTCATGATATAGCCAAAACATATTTAATTTTCCAGGTCAACTAAAAAGCCAGAGATAACTTGGAGGCTCTGCTTATTCATTAAAACATCAGGAAGTATTTGCTTAAATAATGTTTTGAAAATGGTTACGCACCACCTTTGAGGTCATCAAGAAGATGAAAGAGTAAAAACAAATTTCACAAGAAATGAGTAATGAGGCAAAGGACGACAATGATATATTAAAGAACGCAAGTCCAGCAATAAGAATAACTAAAGACTGTGATCAACGGATTCTGGTTGAGCAGATAAGAAAACAATTTTACTTGAACCAACGTTTTAAGTTTACTCTAAATTCAGCTAATTACTACCATAAAAAAAGAAAACACTAAATATATGCCTTTGACATAATTGCTGTGTTGACAGACCAATTGTGAAAATTTATGAGAATAGTTTTTTTAGCCTCTAACGCCCTTTTTATGTGTAATTTTGGCCAGTTATTAGATAAATTTTTAAAAGTATGCTTAAACATAAACGTACAGAGTTAAGAAATTATACTAAAATTTGACTTTAAAAAATGACACTTTAAGTTTCTTTGGACAAGATTTGTCTTAAGCATATATGTATCTTTGGAAAAAGAAGTAAACTTTTTTTTAAATCCCTAAAACTATGCAAAAAAGCTCTTGATGATTTACAATGGACTTTATTGATTGAATTGATTAGAAGTTGTATGTTTTTCCTTTTAGATGTAAGCGTCAGGCAAATCTTGTCTGCAGAGACTTATAGCGAAATTTTCCAAAAAATTTGGGTTATTTTGTAATCCTAAAAAAATCTTTATCTAGCGCGCTGAAGGGTTAAAACTATTTTTCAAAAATATTTCTCCCTGAATCAAAGACTTACATAAATGTAGTTATTTTATTGTTAATGTAAATAACTACATTAAGGAAAAATTTCAAACCTATATTGATTATTTCTTAGACGTAAGCTTTAAAATCGTTTATACATGGATACATTTTCTGGTTTCCACTGTTCATGTCCAAATAAATTTTTTAATCCAATAAATTTTATTCAAAAATTCAATGTCTTTTTATGATTTATTTTTTTTTAAGTTAATGTGCAGTTAAGTGCACGATAGCAAAAAAAAAACTGTGGTCATATGTCTCTTTGTTCAAGGTCTCTTTTTATCGCATAATTATAGAAAATATCTGACAATTAGAAAAAATTTCAATCACAAAAGCTCTGATAGAAGGCTGGCCAAAAGTCATATTCATTTAAAAATGGAAAACTTTTTTAAATCTGGGCAAAATAATGGAAATTTTTTACACTTCTTGCGTATTAAAATTAAAAAAATATCAGCCCAGCCTAATGAAAAAGGCAATCATGCTGCTCCGCGCACAATAGAAACTGTAATAATTTTTGGCCATTAAGGTTTACGGTTTAGCCTAAAAATAAGCAAAGAAAATTTCTTTGATACTTTTTAATGACAAGATAGGGTTTAACAATAGTACGTTTTTGATCTAGCAATTTCTTTTTTAATGAAATTCTTTTAATGGATCGCACCAAAAAACATAATTGTTGCTACGTACCTATAATGGTTTCAAAGACAGTTTGTAAAGTTGTATATAAATATGATTGTTACCAAACTTTATTTTTACACTTGAACTAATTTTTCTACACTGTTTCAATACTTAAAGTGTTATAAAAAGTAGAATATTTGTATTTAGAAAAAATCAAGTGAATAAAAAATCATGCTGTAAAAAGAGAAAAACGTGCTTTCGGCAAATGGCTGCAAAAAGGTAGAGTGCGGAGGACCCGTAGCACAATGGGGTATTTTATGGGCTTTTATGGCTATAGTTAAAAAAGAAAAATTGTTTGAAGTGCCAACTTTTTTTTATACCAGTATAAAGATAATAAAACTCTGCGTCACTAACAAATAAAAGTATTCACCTGACATTACTGGTTAAAAAGTTATCGCGGTAAAAAATCAACATTTTTTTGCTTCCGTTCGCACGCAGTGAATTTTGGAAATTTTTAGATTTTTTAAAATTTTTTTATTATTTGTTTTTTTTATTAAAAAAAAAGATATTTGTGGAAAGTTTTTTTACGAAAACTTCAACTTTGGGTAATTGTGGTTCTTACTGCATACAAATTTTTCTGAGTAAATGTTTAAAAAAATTATTTTTTTTTTATTAAAAAATGTATTAAAAAATTAAGTTTTTTGTTATTCCAGTGGTGTTAAAGAGTTTTTTTTTGTGCAGCATTGTCATCTAATTGTGATTTTCTTAAAATATGGACTGTTCATAATAAGTGTTTAAAATTTGGTTGTGCCATGTTTGCCTCTTCGGAATTTATTAAGCTTTTTGTAAGAGAACTCCGTCGCTATAATCAAAACAAGCAAGTACAGCCACCCACCAACAATGTTATACAATGCAATGTTTTTTTATTTTTTTTTTTTTTTGTTATTATTCTTAAGTTGTCGATGTTGGTGTGCGGTATAGGCTGTACAACTGATTAAAAAATTAATTAATTTGGTAATGTTGTCACTGTTTAAATGAAACCCATGTAATATTACTAATTTTGAATATTCTGTCATAATTGATATTGATCTATTCTCTTACAATATGAAATACATATTATTTTTATTATTAAAAAAAATAAAAGACAAATAAACTTGCAAAAAAAAATAAATTGTTAATGTAGCGTGTATTATTTGTCTTTTATGTGAAACCGTTTGAACCGTCGAATTCGTCCTGCGGAGGAATATATGGATGATTTTGATGAAATAAGTAATCGGTATATTTCCGCATTTAAGATGCGATGGACAAGGGCACATAAAACTGAAGAAAGATTTCTTAATTGAAATCGCGATTGGTTGGCAATCAATAGCATTCTCCATTTCTAATTCTAAGAAACGCGGGCGAAAGGAACTTTCTTTTGAAGATTCCTGCGAGAGAACTAAAATAGTGAAATGTAAAGAGTTAAGAGATTCAACTCCATTATCAGCTTTAGCGTATGCCACAAAAATGAGTTTGCGTGCTGAAGATCACATTGAAGCATCAAAATTGTTACATGAATTGACAACTTCACCTGAAAGGGCAATTAAATATAGGAAATAGTATGTAAAATATAAGAATCCTACTAAAATTAGTAAAAAACATGCTCTAGCTGTGCTTGTAGAAGCAAAATTATATCGCCATCAGTACCCTCATTAGACACCCGAAAAGTTTCCCAGCTAAAGCGTTGTGTAGAGCGCAAAAAAAGATTGTTATCCTTCCCGAGAATTTATAACAATTTCTGAAACTTTTTGCGAAGTAAACTTCCAAACTTTGCTAAGTTTAACAATCCAGCGTTTGCTTATATTGCAAAAGCCAGTTATTGATTCTTTGGAGGATAATGAATTATCTAATTTTTGTTTATTTTCGAAGTGGGGTTTTGACGGAAGTTCGGGTAACAGCATCTACAAGCAAGCTTTTCACGGTCCGGTTGCAAATGATGCATCAATATTTATAACCTCCATAGTTCCAATCAAATTAGTTTGTAGATCTAAAGTTATTTGGCAAAATCCCCGACCTTCTTCAACAAGATTTTGTCGCCCACTTCGCATGGAGTTTATTAAAGAAACAGCAGATGTGTCAAAAAAATAAAAAAAATAGAGTAGCAGCATCTACACAGAGGTGCTATTGATGTGAAGGTACTATTAAGAATTCAATTCAATTGATTTAATGATTCAAAAAAATGTGAAAGTCGAAAACCTTCAATTTGGTTTATCAACACTACATGGTTGGATCCGATTTTTCGAATGCTTGTTATATTTGGCTGACAAGCCACGAGTCAAAAAAATGACTGATAAGAGAGGAAGCAGAGAAGCAGGTTGTATCAGCAAATAAGTCGAGAATTTGAAAAGAGTTTAGAATAAACTTGGTTTAGTTATTGATAAACCAAAGCCAGGGCTTGGAAGTTTGAATGATGGCAATACTGCTCGACGTTTTTTTGAAAATTCAGAAATAACAGCATCTATAACCCAGGTTGATGTATAATCGTAGTTTCATGTGGACACGAAGTAAACAGCGAAAAATTTCGAGACTATGCGCCTGACAGCAAGATATTTTGTACAAAAATACTCATGGTATAATATGCCACCAACTGTGCTTAAAATATTAATTCATGGCCCTGAAATCATAAAATATGGCGCAAGAAGCAATAAATAAGGACTCTAAATCTTTCAGAGAGCATTTTTCAAGAAAAATATGCAGAGAAAAACCCTTGAGGATATTTTAAATAGGTTCTTAATTACTTCAGATCCAATTATTTCAAGCAAAAGGAAATTACCGCAAAAGAAGTTGCGAAAGTTGCCACAAAGGGCTGTTAATTTGCTTGCACCACCAATAAATGAAGACAACGCTGAAGACACCGAAAAATCCGATGAAGACAATGATGAAAATATAGGTGAAAATAGTGATGTCAGGTTTTTGACACAAATGAGAAAGATTTAACAAGCGGAAGTGAATAAAAGTTATTTAAAAAAAAAAAAATTCAAAAGAAAATTCATCATATTTGTACGTCTGAAAAATTTGTTTTTAATTACAGAAAAAAAAAATAAAATCCACTAAAGGATATCAACTAATTGTTGTTTTTTTTTCTTATTTGGACCCATTGTAACTAAAAAAAATGTCAAAAGTTTCCTCCGTCTCCTAATTGAATTGATACCATCTTTCATGGGGCAATACCCCACTGTGCGTCGTAAGACGTGCTTTTATACTAGTTATTAAATAAAAAACCACAAAAAATTTATGCTTACTTGAACAACATTCAAGCAGTGCCTAACCTATTAAAATCAATTGAAAGCTCATCATTGGAATAACATAAAAAGATTTTAGAAAAAAAGATATAAAAAGGGTTATACTATTTCAATTTAAAAATGAAGAGCAAAATCGTAAGGACAGCTTTTTATCAGCTCTTTTCACTGCAAATATAAGAAATGAAAATAGGCTCGATGCAACTTCATCTAGCAGATCATTAGTAGAACCAGGTGGCTTAAATCATTCTTCTCTCACAATATCAGAAAGAAAAAGGGTTTTTGATCCATCATCATAACAGAACAGATAAAGGCAGGCAGAAGTGGCAGGACAAGACTTAAATTGTATGTGGGCAAGGTACATTTCGCGAGGCCCTCCAGTTGGACAAAAACGGATTTTGTAAAATAAAGAACAGTTTCAAATTTTTTTAAATTTTTTATTCATAAAAATACAAAAAATGTTCTTTAACAAAAATAAAAGAAAGTAATTAAAGAATTTTATACTTTCAGCCTTTCTAAATTGCAATTGAAAGTTTTCTATATGACCTTGTTATCTATTATGTTGATTTTCTATGATTTAAATACAAATTCTAAATGTTTGATCCTTTAAATCATATTTGATTTTAAATACAAAGTCTAGCTGTTTGATAGTTTAAATAGTAAAAAATCGTTTATTGAGATTTAGATCAGGTTAAAACAATGAATTGCTCTAACGAATTTTTTCTAAAGAAACAACAACAACAACAACAACAACATAAATTCTTTAATAATAAAATCGTAGAATCAGCATGCTGTATCTATATTGATGTTATATCTGCTGGGAAAGCTTAAAGTCTTTTTTGACCCATAGTAATACTGAAATAATTTTAAATTAGTTTTAATTTTTCCATTTTTATGCTGTTCTTACCGGCATTGTTAGCAAAGTTCGAATGACTATGCAAATGTTTCGGTAAATTTTTTGCAAACTATTTTCTGTTATGTATTGTAGCAGATATTTTACACTTTTAATAAATTTGGGCATTTTAATAAGTTTGGAAGCATTGTTATTAATTATTCAAACAATTCGAAAGAATTTTGCAGGAAAGTGTATAATTCTTCACAGTTTTCCCAAGTAACAATATTAGCCATATATTCATTCTTGCAGAGCTTATAGTGCTGTCTTATATAGCAGCAAGCTTCAACTATAGCTTTAGTCGTGCTACTAAAGCTCTTGCAGAGAATATATAAGGCTACTTTCTTGAGTTTAAAAGCACAATTTTTACTTCATATGAGGAGTAGAAGTAGCTGTAAACTTTTAAAAGAGTCCCTGTCAAACCCAAATAAGAGCTCTTGCAAAGCTCTTTTTTATTATTCGTTTAAGTATGTATGTGTTAAAAAAAAAACTCAATAAATATATAAAATTTGACAAGTGTTTGTGATGATAAGAATGACAAATAAATTAAAGAAATAATAAAGTGATTATTATATCAGACTCATGTTCGTGTATTCGTTATATGCTGCGAATTTCGGTGCGCTTTTGAATTTATCGGAAACGTGAATGTAGTACTTCGAAAAACTACAACGGGCTTAACAAATAATTAAAATTAAGAAGTGTTAATTATTTAAAAATAGTTGGAAAGTTTTTAATATTATTTAAGATCAACTAAAAATGATTTAAGTACTTTATTCTTAAATATATGTATCATAGAAATCATCAATTTCGTTTTAAATATTATTGTAAACACTAATATTTAGCTTGCTTCAACTCCGAAGATTTTCTATTTTTTATAAGATCGCCATTTTTTTCAAAGAAGCTCTTTATCAGATTTTTTAGTCACTTGTTATTCCCAAAAAATTTATTGCATTAATTTGCAGTATTTTATATCTATTCGCTTTAAAAATGCAATACAAAAATACACATTAAAGCAAATATTATACTCAATCTACGAGTTTTAAAACTGCTGTATAGTAATTTTTATTACTTTAAAAGATCCTTTACAGAGCAAGTAGTAAATTTTAGAGTTCTGCTCTTTTGCAGATTTGATAAAATCCTTTACAGAGCTGTATAAAGTATTAAAGCTCAAAATGGTAAAAAATATCATATTTAGAGCATTTTCTTTAAAATTAAAAGCAACTAGCAGCAAACAAAGCTGCGGTAAAGCTTTAACCGCATATTATACACCTATAGAACACTTTTAGGACTCACTCGCACCTAGTTGCTCCAACAATGTTACTTGGGTTGTAATATGCAACTTTTTCTTAAGACTGTTTTTTAATTTAATTAGATCATAGAGAAGACAAAACTATTCAAAATGTTGATTAAAATAAATAAAGCTTTAATTCATATTGCTTATAATAGAATCAACCATGGTGTTAAAAACGTTTTTTTTATAGTGGCTCTGGGGAGACAGATTAGGTTGACCGCTGCCTTCATAATCGGACATCCTTTTCTTTTGGCTTAGATACTCTTTTATTTTATAATAGTTTTCAGATCATATCTGCTTTTCTCAATAAATTTATGAGCATCAGACAAGGACTTTTCGAACCCATTTCGTTGGTATTCTTTGACCCAGTTGCAAAATGTACGCAAATGTTCAAGAGCAATGCTTAAATGGACATGTACAGATTACCATAATTTGCTAATTCGATGCTAACTCAAATTAATAGCTCATGTCATACATGTAATATGATATGTTAAATTTTAAACTGAACATTTCATTTAAAACCGAATAGCAATCACTGTGCGTCAGATTTTTCAGCTTAATTTCTAGTCTGTTGAAATTTTCTGCTACAATTATTTATTACAAGAACTGCAGTAAAATTCAGTGCACTTTAATATTAATGGAATTGCTAAAATATAACTATAAAAATTTAATAAAATTAGAACACAATTAACTGCAAATTTTTGACTTTAGCAACAGTACTATTAGCCCACAGTTGATAAATTTTAGTGCAAAATGTTAACAATTCTTATATTTACCGTGTAAAAATGCTACTTCAATAAGTAAAATTATTGTTCTTGTACGTAAATTTACTACAATTAATTCAAAAATTCGTCATTTTGCTACAATCATTCGAGTAAAATTACTGCCAAAGTTATACTAATCGATGTAACTAAAACGCTTCACAAAACTCATTTATGCTAATTCGTGTCAGGAGAACGAAGCGTACGATTCGCATGTTTTCAAGCTCATGTTTTAAATTAATTATTTACGCAAACAAAGTATAAATTATGGTATACACTCTAACAAAAATTCACGAGAATTAACAACAATAATTGCTGGCAACTGATTGCCTACATTTATTGTCGTTTAATCCCATGAGCAAAATTATAAATATTTATCGTTAAAAATGCGTGAATCCTCTCACCTACAATTATTTCTTTCGCTCTCTTGTAAAAACTCTCTTCTAAAATTATTTCTTCCAATCTTGTCTGCGCTTATAAAAAAAAAAGCTAGAAATGCGTGAAGTCTCTCAAGTAAGTTTTGAACATGGCAACAACAACAACTCTGTATAGAGTCAATAACTCAGCAGAAGGCGATACTCTTTCCTACTTCAGTAGGCTTGAGTAATTAAGCTGTGACCAATATACTGTTTAAGTTGTATATAACTTGACACTTGTTCGAATAAACTCTTTGAAATCATATGACGTTAAAGCAGAGGTGTTTATTTAAGGGCAAGCGTAAAATACCGCTGCTGGAGAATTTTAAGGAGTATCTGAGCGGGAACACGCTGACATAGTGTGAAAATAAGAGAAAATATATATATTTTTAGACTCTCTGAGCGAAAACACGCTGAAATAGCGTGAAAAGTAGAAAATATACATATTTTAGAATTCTTTGAGCAAAAACACGCTGGAATAGAATATATATATTTTATTGCTCTCTGAGCGAAAACACGCTAAAATAGCGTGAAAAGTAGAGAGACTCTCTGAGCGAAAACACGCTCAAATAGCGTGAATAGTAGAATAAGTACATATACATATTTTGGAAAAAGACGCTGATTTTCAGACAAAATTGAAAAAACTCACTGTATAGCGTGGTTTTTTCGCCAATAAATGTCGTGAAATTTCACAACATTTATTGTAGAGATTTTTCAATTAGTTTTTAGAAAGTATATAAGATAAAACTAACAAGTTAAATAAAAGCTTATAATAAAAGTAAAGTAAAACTTGTTGTTGTGCAACATTTTTCAAAAAAAAATTTTGTGTTATAAAAGTTAAAATTGTCATTTAGAACATTAATTTCATTTGCTTTTATTCGAGTTGCAAAAAAAAAATTGTACTTACAAAAGGAGAAAAATTAAACTTTTGCAGTTAAGTTTGTTTATCTCCCTTTTAATCTGTTCTTTTTCTTAAGCCAACGACTTCTAACTATTTGGTGCTGGAGTTCGATGACACAAAAACCGATAACGGTGAAGTTCTTAAATTTTCTTAGAAGACAAAAATATATAAATAATACTCAGTTCATCAAACTGAACAAAACATGGGTGCAAAATCCTCTCAACCTAACAACCACAGGGGATCTACTCCTCCTCTCCTATGTACTGTCGTGAAACTACCCTGAACTAATAATGAAAAGCAGTAGACGCTTAACGTCTACCTCCTCAAGATCTCTAAGATCATCAAAAAAGAGGCTTCCTAGATTCTTCTGTATTCTGCGGGCTAAAGCAGGGCATGAACAGAGGAGATGTGATACCGACTCCTCCTCTTCCTCATCCCTGCAACTCCAGCAGAAGTCATTCGCATGAACCCCCATTCTAAGGGCATGCCTACCTATAATACAGTGTCCTGTTATAAAACCTATCAAAATGTAGAGAAATTTCCTCGCCATTTGAGTGAGCTAATCGTTCGTTTTTGAAACAAGCACTCTCAACAATTTACAAAGCATCTTCTCTGTACCTCCAAATTTCGGGGAGATTACTTTTATTAATATAGCTGCTCCAGCTCAAAGTTCGGAGACTTTAAATACAGGGCAAGTATTCTTGCTCGATGCAAGTGATTCAGATGCAAAATTATCACGGAGAAATATATATTTTTTTTAAATTCACTCTCATACTTAAGATATATATTTTGATATATAATTATAAATATATACTAAATCTAAGCCTGGAAAAGTATTATATTTTTGTTTTATACTAAGTAAATCCAAAATACAAAATATTCGTTTTGTATATTCTAGTTATAAATAACTGTAATGTTAGGGGGTGTCCATGAATTACGTGAGGTGATTTTTGCGATTTCCCCCCTCCAACTAATGAGATATCATCAGATTTGGCTCGACCCCTCCCCCCCTCTAATCTAACATGGGATTGTTCGAAATGCGTGTTTTTAGGGTAAATATGTTAATCTATGCTTCATTGTATTGAATTTATTAATATGAATACTAAATATATATATAAATATTATTGTGTAAAATTTAGTCATATTTTAGTAGAGAAACACGTTTTACTCAATTTAACCAGTTAACTCATAATTCTTCACTGTTTCTTGCGAATAAAAAATTACGCCATCTTTGCGAGAATCCCCCGCTCCCCACGTGAGAGTGCGTGAGTTTCGGCTTTATCCCTCTCCGCCCCTCTAAGCAACCTACGTAATTAATGCCCCGTTTCAGAAACCGTTTTCAGGAAATAGCAGAAAAAGCACGATTTGTGTGAAGGGCACTTAGCTCGCCGGATGGGGTGGGGTTCTCTCTGCGTTCCACAAAAATTACACATTAGAAGAAATTACGTGCTTTAAAGTTACTTTTAAACAAAAGAAAACGGACAATTAACACGGACGGACACTTCAGCAACACTTTTTTTTAACGTTTTAGGTAGATTTGTTGTGCTGATCTACATACCCTCCCTGTCTTTAATTCACTTTTCAAAATCAAAATAAATGTTTAGGAAGCCCTGAAAGTCCAAACTAGCTTGGCAAAGTTAATTTACAATAACAACACTAAAGATGAATTAATGCATACAAAATCAAAAGATATTAAAAAAACAAATTCATGTTATTTAATGAACAAATTAAAATTAAAAATTAAATTTGTATCTAAAATCACAATATATAAAACATTAAATGTGGAAGAAAACATGTATCAACAAAAAATTCCATTTTTATTTTAAACAAAATCGAGAAAAGTATGGTTACAGTTTTACGCCGCAAAAAATGCAATACTAAAAGACAAAGCTCCCTAAAAATACAACACAACACGTCGAATGTGTAAATGTCATTGGCGATTGCTTATTCATTTTCTTTTTCCTATTCTATAAAAAAAATAAAATACAAGTGTCAGAAGTATTAAGTCTTGAATTGTATTTCTTATTAAATAAATAAAATTGCAGATTCAGCTGCTTGAAATACGGTTTCTTTAGTTAAAACAACCAAGTTGATACATGTTTTCTTCCACATTTAATGTTTTATATATTGTGATTTTAGATACAAATTTAATTTTTAATTTAAATTTGTTCATTAAATAACATGAATTTGTTTTTTTAATATCTTTTGATTTTGTATGGAAATAAAAATATATTGATGAATTGAATTTTTGATATTTTTATTAAAACAATGTATATTAAATGTTTTTTTTTTACTTAACCAAGAACGAAACTTAATGAAATTCTTTTAATTTTTATAAAATTTGAAAAATAAAAAAAAATTTTCTCAAACTTAAATTTTTTTCTTATATTTCTCCCGCAAGTGAAAAGAAACCTATATACCGAATGAAAGGTAATTTAAAGACCTTTCTAACGCATTTTTCATCTTGAAAAAATGTTGAAAACTTTTAAAGTTATTGAGGTTTGAAATCTATAAAAACATAATTTTGTACTTTTAAGACTATCAAAGTGGTCCTTAATATAATAATTTTTCACATCAATCATTTTTTTGTCGTGGGATCGGATCATTAAGAAGAGAATTGTTTAGTTTTATGAAGAAAAAGCACCAGCAAAAAATAATATTAAAAATTTTTCTCCATAACCTCATTTCTTTGATAAAATCGATTTCAGCGACAACGTACCCATCTTCAAAAAATCCAAAAAAATTTTCAAAATTCTCTTACATCACAAACTTCAATATTCCGCTTCAAGAGTTAGAAATTTTTTTTTTGAAACGCCCTAATGTACAGTATATTACAAAAGCAGCAACATAGAAAAAAACATACATTTACGCTTAAGATTAAATTATTAGGGACTGTATCGAAAAGAAACTGTACACATTCAATGCAATATTTCTCGCAGTGTAGATGTTTGATTGCAATGTGATAAGTATCTTTAGAAAGTATAATTAATTTTACTTTCATTGTTCCTTCTTTCTTTTCTATTCTTATCTTTGTTTTTGCGATGGCTTAAATCCAAAAGCAAGTGCACAAGAAAATTGTGCACAGTTACTGCATTGAAAAAAAAAATTTCTTACTGAAGAGTAGACAAAAGTTGTAAAGCTAGTGTAAATAGTGTCAAAAATAATGCAATAAAGTTCGAAGATACCTGTTCTCTCCAATATGTGCCAAAAAAAATGGAAGAAAAAATCTCCAAGAGATCCAAAACTTGATTTTAAAGCAAGTAATTTAATAAAAAGAAATATTTCAATGTCTGTGTGAGATTTGGCAAAAAAAGTTAGAACCAGTGATACCATGATCCAAAGATTAAAACAAAGACATAACGTTAGAACGCAAAAAAGCAAAAAGTACCCAAAAATGTCACAGACAAGTAAAAGTGGGGAAAAGAAGGATTCAAAAATTCTACGACCGTTTGCTTTAATATAATGTTCAGTGCATTGCTATGGGCGATGAAACCTTCGTAAAAATGGACTCAGAAACATCTCCAGGTCCGCAGTTTTAAACAAAACAGAAAGGTGTTACTGCTGACTAATCAATTTCAACAATTGGAATAAAAAAATTTGGCGCAAAAGTCCTCATCTGGCAGGATATATCCACCTCGTTCTCCACAAATGACACTATATCAGCAAAAATTTACAAAGAGCAGTTTCTTATTTGTCTCCTTATACCGTTTTATAACAACCACAATGTGCCAACAATATTTTGGCCTGATTTAGCCACTGCACAATACACCCGTTCTATATTGAATTTGCTAAAAGAAAATAACATCAATTAGGTTGCAAAAGAGGAGTTCCACCTAACGCTCCAGAACTTCGTTCGATAAAGAGGTATTTGGCTATTGTCAAACGGAACTAAAAGAAGGATGGTCGAGCTGCCGATGACATCGAAGTATTTAAAAAAACTAGCTTAAGGCAAGCACTTCCATTGCAAGAGAAGTTGTGCAAAATTGAATAAAGGGCATTAAACAGATATTCGGTTATATTAAGATAATATATCTTTTTCAAAAGATTAAATGAAAATTAAATGGAAATAAATTTTAGTTTAATAAAAAAAAAACTTTGAAGTGAAAAGCAATAATTGCTTTACATGCAAAACTATGTGTGCAGTTTCTTTGATACATTTCCTAATTAAATAACTTATATGAATTATATAAATTATATGAATTTACATTTGTTTGTTTTGTTTTCAATTTTCCAAATAATTTGTAACTAATGAATGCAAGATTAAAGAAGTAAAGAACTTACTTGTGTTATTTTTTTTTAGAGATTTTTCCTCGATGGAGCAGGCCTGTCACTATCGATGAAGTTGCTAGATTTAATAGGCATTAAATGGTTTTTTTACCTTTTTTTTCTCTTACATTCCTTTATGATTAGCTTGAATTAACTTATTCCCTATATAAATAAACAAGGTCGGTTTTTATGTTGTTTTTGCGTTAATTTTTATCTTGATGCGTAGTGCTGTTGCAATTTTAGCGTAGCAGTTAATTAACCAAGTTGCTTAAGTCTCACTTATGATGATGATGAGCTAATTATGGTAACTTTTAGCTAAGTCACAAAAAGTACCGTTCCGGGGACTTTTATTTTATTTAAGTAAAAGGGGGAATCGGGTACTATTGATAAGCAGTCTTCGCGTGTCAAAAAAATTATTTGTATCAATGCTATGTTTTAGCAGAATATTTTGTAAATTTTAGGCCCAAATTATAGCTTTTTATGGAGTTTTTTATTGGTTACATTTTTAATAATTTACAAATATTAATTTATTGATACACAGGAATCAAGATTGTTTTATTATTTGACCACGATTTCAATATTTGTTTAACAAAATAACCGACAAAAAGACATTTAACTTGGATATTAAGCAATCACGTTTCTGGTCTTATTAAATTTATACTCTTCTTAGGCTCATCAAAATGTGGCACAACTTTGACGATTTGACGGTTTGAAGTTTCAGCGAGGAGAGAGAAAGCTTAAGATTTTCTTGAACAATACACCTTGGCAAGCTAATTTTGGGGTCCTGCTGAAGCATATGCAATTTTTGTGTATGCACTTTTTTTATTTTTTTTTTTTTTGTATATATGTAAAGGTGAGTAGACAGATAATTTTGACATTTCTTGTTTTGTATCCCTAAGAAAATGAAATGAATATTTTGAAAATATCTTTAACACCTAGGCCGTCACATAACTTTTATAAACTTTTTAAAAAAACATTGAATGACTAATACTACTACTATAGTAGTAGTAAATATTATTGAGTCTTACTATAATAGTTGAAGTAAACGGAATGTCTAATTTTTCTACAATTATGAAAGTAAATTTCAGCAAATACTTTTTAAAGAGTAGTATCAAATGAGGATACAAAATTATATTTTCTAAAATAAAGAGACAAGCTGTTTTCTTAAATTTTATGGAATCAATAGTTTCAATAGTGAAGAAAATTGTTTTTTAAGCTATCATGATTTTTAGCAGGGAAAAGCCACTATACACTCTTCTCAAGATGTAAAACTATGAGTGCAAATATAAGTTTCCAAAAGTTTAAAGCTTACTCTTTTAATTTTTCAAAATTTTAGCATAACAGTTCTTAGTTTAAAATTTAAGTACTCAATAGTTACATAAAGTAGCTGCGTCAAAATACAAATAACAACAATTGTCAGTGTTTTTGAGCCGAAGAATTATAGTGTCAATTTGCAAATTTTAACGCTTCCTCACATTCGAAAAAATTGTACGCATTTCGGTTAAATGAAGTCTCTGCTCTCACTAATGAAGTGACCATTAACTCATAACATGTGCTATAAAGATAAACATACCCATAAATAGTTTTGTCAACCTTATCAAAAAATTCAAATAAAATACCTTGTCATTTTTATGTATGTATGTTCTGCACACAATGCGCCATTTATGTGAATTCGCCCAAAAGCAGTTTACAAAATAACAACTAATGACAGGAAAAAAAAAAACCCAAAAAGAGATATAAAAACAAAATTATGTACTCTAAGTAAGATAAATAATGTGTCAAAGGCCACATAAATCTTTTGGATTATTTCTATACAGTTTTGTTTTTTTATGTGGCAGCTGTTTTTATAGAGCACCTTATTGTCCACCTAAGATTTTCATATTAGCAACATTAAGAACAGGTCAAAAATAAGGGGGGGGAAATATAAAGGATTCAAAACAACAACACTATAAATATAGAGCAGATATGTAGATATATTTTTATTGCAAGCAGCAAAGTTTAATATCCCTAAGCATGTGCTTAGGAGCGGCGGCCACAGTGTCACTAGCGCATACATCGAGTGGACAAAAATAGAAAGGGTTCTCGTAGAAACATTAAATGTTCAAAAAATATTTCGTTTCTCGAAAAAATGTTTCAGAGAATAAAAATTTTGTGTGCAATTCCACTTGCCATATGCACTGCGCGTCACATGAATAGGTACAGAGCATTTCACATAGTTCAAAGCTTATGTCTCTGCTCAAAGCTTTTAAGAACGCTTATGTAACATTGCAAAAAGGGGCACTGCAATTAGTACCAATAGATTGTAATAATTACGTTGAGAGACGTAAACAGAATTTACGGTCGAAGAATTTAGTGACATACTCATTTTTTCGAAATCAGATCAAAATCTCGAGATATTCAGAGTTTTTATGTTTGACCTTCATTTAAAGAAATTTTTATAGTATTTTAACAATTTAACAATTACAATTTATAAAAAATCGAGCTAGCCTTGTTGCATCTATAAGTTTTCAATAGTAAAGCAATTTCGCTTTTTCTTCCATTTTGACCAAATTTGAATGTTGAACGTAAAAACTTTAAAAAATTTTTAAATTTTCTTTACTCAAATAAGTGTTTTTATTTAATAAAAAGATAAAATTCTGGAAGCTTCAACAAAAAAACAATAAGGAACACATAGCTAAAAATGGGTTCAAAACTAAATTTATATCGCTGATATCTCCACATTTTGATCTGATTAGGAAAAACTGAGTACGCCACTAAATTCTATGACCAAAAAATAATTGAATGTGTCTCAGCGTTTTCGTGTGTCTTCTTGACGCCTCTATAGTGTAATAAGAAAATAATACTGACATAAATTAACAAAATAATTTTGTTACGTAAAAACTTTTTTTAGAAATGGGTCGGTCCCCCTTTATTAAAAATAATTTAAAAAATTCTAGTTGGTAGGCTATCGTAAAGATTTTTTTATAATCTAAGAAAATTTCACTCCATACCACTAGTATCACAACACCCTATCTTCAAATTTCCGGCCTGATGCATAAACCTTGCTGCACAATCATCCCCAGACATTTTCCATTATGTTACGATCTTGTGAGTATGGTCGCCACTGTAATTAATTGACATTTTGTTTTTTGATCCAGCTTTTGACCACTCTTGCAGTGTGTATAGCATTATCCAGCTAGAATGTGAATGCAAAAAAACTAAACTTTTTCTCATCCGAAAAAACCTCATGTTTCCACTCCTTCTTTCATGGTATGTTTGTCCTACAAAGTTCTAGGCGTTTATCTTTTCTTTGCGGGATCAGCGGTGGTTCTTTTTTTAGCTTGATATGTTCGGTACCATTAAGAACCCTAAATTTACTTTAGAAACCCCGCATATTTATTGTTCTCGACGAGTTTTTTTATGTGATTAAACTTGGATTTGATGTGAGGTTATTTTTATAAATTTTTTAAGAGAACTATGTTATTTCTTTTATTTAAAAAATCTTTTCCAAAATATCTTTTGTCTTAAAATTTTATTTTATATGAAGCTTCAGGTTGCTTTAAGCATACAACTTAATATGAATTCTAGTTGAAGCCTGTATTTTATAGTTTTTGATTTCGTATTATCCTTGAAATTAATTACATTTATTTTACATATAGGGTATTCACAAGGAATGCTATCATGTCATAATATCATATTGTCCTTAGATTTTACACTAGTTTAAACATTTTATTGTTGCCTTCCATGTAAAAAAGTACTAATATATTACAACTCTGAAAGCTATGTTTTTTGAAGTGTCGTAATCAAACAGCTGTTTCTTATTTGCATATATTTGGTGGTGGTGTCTTATTATCTGTTAGGAACTCCTTCGTTAGTTCCATTATCGATATTCCCTGCTCTTCTAATATCGAACTTATATGCATTAAGATTGTACATTGTAATTCTTATGTATATGTAGTTAATGCTTATGTTCCTCCAAAGAGCAGTGTGGAAGTTTATGCAAGCCTTGCGGATTGCATAGAATACGTTATAAATATTCTTGACGTTAGTGACGACATTTTATTGTTGGGTGATTTTAATCTGCCTGACTTGAAATGGGAATCTTCAGACGATGATACATATTTTTGTGCATCTAATTCGAAGACACGCCAAGAGCATATATTTGTTGATAATATATGTTCTGACTTACAACAAGTAAGTTGTATTTATAATAGTCGTGAAAGACTTCTTGACCTGGTCTTAACTACAGACTGTAACAACGTGATTGTTAAGAGGGCCCTTCATGCTCTAACTTCTGTTGATGACTACCATCTACCACTGAGCATATGGTACAAGTCCGACAGGGAAAATATGGTGAATTCCAATTCAATAGATAAAGTTTATGAATTCAATTTCAAAAAAGCTGACTTTCTGAGGTTGAATCATTTACTTCATAATAAACTTAATGTAATTTTAGAATATTTTAATGGTAATAATCTTGAAGATTCAATTAATTTTTTTTATATGGAAATCTTTACTATGTTTTCTGAGTCCGTGCCGTATAGCCTAAAATTTGCGAAAAATTGTGCTTACCCTTGGTACACAAGGGAATTAAAGACTCTTCGCAACAACAGGAATAGGGCATGGAAGAAATATGTCTGTAGCTTAGACTTAAATGACCTAGAAACCTACAAGCGTTTGTTTCTGGATTTTGAAAGTTGCTCAGCTACCTTATATCAAAATTATTTAGACAATATTAAGCTGAGAATATTGTCTGATCCAAAGAAATTCTGGGGTTTCATAAACACCAAAAAAAAATCTGATGGATTCCCTTCATCATTTAAGACTTCTGACGGATTTACTGACGATCCCGTTATAATTTGTGGCCTATTTGCCACTCTCTTTAAAGAGTCATTCTGTTCAGACTCTTTTAGTCCTGATGAAGTTTATTTTGAATATATGAACTCTACACCCAGGGTTTCGTTGGGCCCTATATCTTTTAACTCAGAGGATATTTTAAAGTATATTAGATCGATCGAAGAAGATTTCAATGCTGGACCTGACGGAATTCCTGCCGCAGTGTTAACGCAATATGGTTCCGTTCTAAGCCAACCACTCTCCATATTATTCAATAAATCAATTAGGGAATGCAATTTTCCACTTTTTTGGAAAAAATCTTTTATAAGTCCTATTTATAAAAAAGGTTGTAGGAATGATGTAAACAACTATAGGCCTATCGCTAAACTCTCATCGATTCCAAAACTTTTCGAGCGGCTCGTGTATGATCGTGTGAAGATTCATTGTGCGAGGGTCATAACAACTCGTCAGCATGGATTTGTTACTGGCAGATCCACTGTGTCTAATCTCCTCGATTTTACAACATTCTGCTTAAATTCAGTTTATTCAGGTAACCAGGTCGATTGTATTTACACTGATTTTAGTAAAGCATTTGATAAACTACCACACAAATTAATTGTATTTAAACTAAAGTTAATGGGTTTTCCACAATTTTTTGTAAGCTGGATTCAATCGTATCTGACAGAGCGATCTTATCAAATACGATTTCGAGGTGTGTTGTCTGGTGAATTTATTGCTGCATCAGGTGTTCCTCAAGGTAGCCACCTTGGTCCACTTCTGTTTATTTTAGCCATTAATGATGTAACCCACATCATCAAATACTCTCATCTGCTCATTTATGCAGATGATATGAAAATATACAGAACAGTAGATTCTAAAGACAATTCAGTTCTACTCCAGTCTGATTTAAAATCCTTTGAAGTTTGGTGTTCTAAAAATAATATGTTTCTTAATCCAGATAAATGCCAAACTATGACCTTTTCGCGAAAAAGGAATAATTTAATTTTTGATTATAAGATAAAAGATACAGCTTTAAATCGTGTAGATTCTGTCAAAGATCTTGGTATATGCATGGATTCTAAGCTATCGTTTAGCGTTCATATTGATAGCATTTGTAAAAAAGCGTCTTCTATGCTCGGTTTTATAAAACGCTGGGCCAAAGAATTTAATAGTATGATAACAACTACAACGCTGTATTATTCAATTGTCCGTCCTCACTTGGAGTATGCAAGTCAAGTTTGGTCGCCAAGTTACAATGTACATGTTGAACGAATAGAAAGAATTCAAAAACGTTTTGTTCGGTTTGCTCTAAGGGGCTTAAGCGGAACTGACACTTTTAATCTTCCTCCTTATGAGGATCGTTTAAAACTATTAAAAATGCAATCTTTAAATGAGAGAAGGAAGTCTGCTGATATCGTCTACTTACACCAACTCATAACTGGTGGGTTCGATTCACCAGAACTCCTAACTCTTATAAATTTTAACACTAACCGTAGAAGCAGTAGAAACGCTAACAATTTAATTTACTTACCTTTTAGTAGCACAAATTATATGGCTACTGCTCCTTTAAATCGCATGAGTACCTTTGTTAACAACTGTAGCTTTTTTGATGTTAACTTATCGAAAGGTCAACTCAAAAGTAGATTGAAAACTAATGTATGATTAGATCTATATTAACGCATGGTTAGTTGTTATGTCTTGTGTTGTCCCTGAGCCCAACCCATATTATGGTGGGTAAATTTTTCTCACTTTAGATTGTTTTGGACCACTCTTATCGATATCATTAGGGCTATTCACGGTTTGAGCGTACTTTTAACAAATCGTATTTATAGCATTTGTTATTGTTCAAACTGTGAGCACCTCGCCATGTGACCGTCGTATTAAAAAATTGTGCAGCCCTGTGATGTATGTCATTATGCGGCTGTTGACAGATCATAAAAATACGAGGTACAAAAAACACGTCTAAGGGCTGCTTTTATTTCCGCGTGCCTGCGTATTTGCGTTTGTATGCAAAGCAACAGCAAGGCAAAATGCGCTTTCGTAAATTGGCATACAAATAGCGGATCGTACAAATGGCGGACCAGCGTATTCGAACTGTGAATGGCCTTATTGAGATGTTGTAATGTTGTTTGGGCTGGTTCTTAAGATGATCTAATGCGGAGAAAGTGCGAAAAAGCTGTAGTAGCTGAACTCTATTGTTATTGCATGAAAATATTTATCTTGTAAATTTTAGTTGTAAAATTTTAGGACAATATTACATGATAGCACACCTTGTGAAAACCCTAATTATATATTAAATGCTAAATTCATATTAAAGGTGTGTGTATATTTTTATGCATTCGTATGTACAATTTTCATATATCGAAAATGAAAAATATGACTAGTTAAAAACGTGGAATATTTTTAATGCAAATACAAAAAATTTTGTTATTACTTTGAATAATTTGGTCGTTATGACATTTTTTACTAAAAGTGTAACATTTTTTAAATTTCGAGCTTGGTTATTTTTACAAAAAAAAAAAATCCCTAAAAATGCAAAAATGCAAAATTTTACAAAACGAAACCACTTAAGACTATGACATAGCCTTAAGCTCAAACACAAAAGTGTGTAAAAAATTACAAAAACCAAAATTCGGATACAAATCTTATAGCTGTTGAAGCTTGACTTTTTTTTCAAAAATGTTAAAAGTGCTAGTTTTTGGAATTTTAAGCAAAATGTGTTGTTTCGGAAAACATTTCATTGAAAATTCTTAAAATTTGAATTTTAAAATTTGTTTTATTACAGCAAAAAATAAATGAAATTTTTTTCGAAAAGTAAAATATCACAACTAATTTTTATCCGATTTTTATATTTTATAGCTCATTTTTAGGAACAATTAAATAAAAAAACGCAGTGCAGAAATATGTAGAAAGTCAAAACATTTTCGAATTTTTACAATTTTAAACATAACGATCAACTCGGACACTCGGCGTACTCTGCTATCGAGCTCATATTAACACATATTTGTTTTTATCCCAAACGTCTCGTTTTTAACTAGTTATATATTTGAATTTAAGTCAATGCTTGAAAAAGGCAATTCTAATGAGTAGTTTGGTTAGATATAAAGTTAAATATTATACATATAAATATTTTACTTAATTTTTTGCTTTTGTATTGTTGCCAACTTACGAACGTTTTCCGAGTGTATGCATATTAATTGAACAAAATTATTCTGAACCAGGCTGTGAAATTTAAAGAACAATGAGCTTTATTAATTTAGCGTTAAAGTTTTATTGGCACATTTATCAGTTGCATGATTTCTTCAGCTTACAAAAACTTTTACTTCTAATTCTATCGGTGACTCTTCTCAAGCAAACCAATAAAGGTGCACAGTTACGAGTTCAGAATTTTTGTTTGCAATCCATTTAATACATAAAATATTTTCATTTACGTCAAATCTGACAATACGATTGCCGAAAATTGATAAATATCTAATAGAATTCTGCGAACATAAAAATCTTGTATTCGAAACTTTGCAAATTTTAGGGAAGAGCGATAAAAAAAATTTAAAAATATATTTAATAAAACTGAGATCTGCTATTATTAACTTGGAACGGAAATAAGTAAACCTCGTTTATCAAAATGAAATGTAACGGAGGAAATAGCAGAGGATTTTAACATAATTAAGCTTTTCATTCCTTTCGTATGTCAGTTTGTTAATTAAATGAAATCTCGATTTTCAAAGCACTTTTAAATAATTGCATATTTTGAAAACAAAGCTCCATCAATAAAAAATAAGTAAAATATTAAATCTTTTCAAACTGCTATTGTATGCAAATAAAATAGATATAGAAATATTAAAAACAGAACTTGAGTTAGGTAAGGTTAGATTAAGGTGGCGGCAGGTCTTTAGACCAGCCCACTTAGACCATATTATTGGTCTGCAGTGATACCATAGAATTGAAGAAGGGAGTAATCAACTGAAACTTTTGTGTAATATTTTCTACAATAAATGTGGCGGAAGTAGTAGAAACATGCGATATTAAATCTAAAGCAAGTGTTCTGCCTTGACCGCAGTCAAATCAAGTTACGAAGCATTCTTCTCCACAAACTTTTCCTACCACCACCAACTACAACTTTTCGTCGAAAACTGATGTTTTAAAGTTTCTTTGATTATAAATTAGGAAAGAAAGGTTAAAGCGTAGGAAAATGGCCCGGACAGGATTTGAACCCGGGATCCCTGAGTTATAGTCAAGCGCGCTACCACTCGAGGCTACCGAACTTGAGATAAAGAAAACTAAATGAACAAACCCTGATGAGGGTTGCAGAACAGCTCTTGAAACACTTAAATTATTTTGCGGCGACAAATGTAGATGTCAAAAATGGATGTTTCCGCAATTTTTCGAAATTATGGAAATAATTTTTACTTTGCCCTACAGTACCGCTTCCAGTAAACGTTTCTTTTACACATTGAACATTCCTTTTGAAAAATTAAACAAATACTCATAAGGATATATCTGTGAACGATTAAACTGTTATCAACAAATTTACTTTGTTCTTAAAACTATTTTTAAATATGTTTTTCTCTTTAAAATACCTGTTTTCGTTGCTTTACTACACTAAATTCTTGTCGTGCTGCCTAAATCCGAGCTATTGAATCTTTTTTGTATGTTTAGAATTTATAAAATTTCATTATCTCTTTTCATTTCGAATATTGAAATCGGTTAAGAAATTAGGAAAGATCTTAGGCCTTTATAAATACCTATGGAATTGAAAAATAGCCTTATAAAATACCTATCTATGGCGTAATAGTTTCACCACCAACCACAAATTTTCATAGTAAATTGATCTTCTTCTAATTGAGACTACTTTTGATGAGAAATAAGGAAAGAAAGGTTACAGCATAAGACCATGTTTAAATGGCCAGGAGTTGAGCCCTGGACATCTGGGTTACAGTCAAGCACGCTGTCACTAAACAATAAAAATGCTGCCAAAAAAAAAGAATGCATAATCGAATGAATAAATGAAAGAATGACGCTCTTCTACTCACGGTTAGAAATCTTGTACTATAATTGAAACTTTTCTGTACTACATATAAGCCAACAGCAGTTATGGTTTCTAATCTAGTATATGCAAAATACTAAAAAATGGTTTTAATACAACTTTGGATTAAAATTTAGTACAAGCTTGGATTAAAGTATTACAAAAAAAAAAAATAACAACCACCACAAGAATCGAACGCACGACATTGAGTTCGTAAACTCACTACTCTAACCACCGGGCAGTTGGCCGGGTCATAAAAAGCGCGATAAGCAAACATATGAACGGAGTCGCCTAATATTCAGTCGCAGCATTGCTAGGCTAACTTTTTACGAGTCTTAATCTAAATTTAGTATCTAAATGTACTAGAATTTAGTTTCAATTTTATTAAAAACGAAAAGTAATACAGAATTGTACTTAAATTTAAACCAAGAAGGCTAAAATTTAAACCAAAGAGCTAAATTGGATGCTATATTATTTCTTTTGGTTTAAAATCTATTACAGAAGAGTTTTTATTCTAATTTAGTATTTGCAAAGTTTAAATTTTAAGACCCAACGCTTAAAAAATTAAGTAATATTTTAGTGGGACTAAAATTTAGTCCAGGATTTCTAACCGTGTACGCTCGAACAAATAACTCCTGGTATTTATATTTTTTTTTCACAATGTTGGTGTGTTAAAAAAATATTTTTATTGTTCCATTCTCTGTGCAGATAAATAGATTGTTTTGTTTGCCGACTCTATAGTAGGACATGCCACATTTAATTAGCCATGTGAGAACAAATCCAAGAGTAGATCTAAGCCGCAAAATTCTAAAGACTTAACCTGAGCTTTGTTGATCGTAGTTGCAAATGCCAATCGATTTGGTAATTGCAATTTCTTTAAATGAAACGACACATCATTTGGAATCATAGGAATGCGAGGAATAAGAATATATTCACCATTGAAATGGTCCTTTAATTGGTTTGCATATAAAGAAATACCTTTCCAACAAATTCCTCTTTTAGCATCACTAAATTTCAGAAGTTATAAGGCAATGAAACTTGTCTAGAGGTCAGATCAATATCTAGAAATTTATTTGATAAGGTGACGGGACATAGCCCCAAGGGACATAATCCCAAATTTAAAATTTAAAATTTGGGATTGAGTCCCTTTATTTTGCGGACACAATCCCAAAAATTGGTCACAACACCAACTGATAGTTCTGACCGCTTGGGAGATTTGACCTTGCACGGAATGTTGTTATCACCATTCCGTATAAGGCAAATTAATTTTCTTTTGATTGGGTTTATTTTGGGATTACGTCCTCTTTTCTTTTGGGCTTATGACCGCTTCATAAGAGGTAATAATCCCAAGTCCAATTTTTGGGATTATGTCCCTTGGGGCTATGTCCCGTCAGCATTTGATAATATCTCAGCTGTTTGACCGTTTTGTATCTGGACACGCATATTTGTAGTTAATTTCAATGTCTTTAAATGTAGCCACAAAGAAGAAAATTGCAGGCAAGTATTTATTTCGTCCGCTTGTGTCGATTGAGAAATTAAAGGTAAGGTTTGCCTGAAAACTCCTGCAAGTAATATTAATGTGTTCAGAAATAGTATAATATTTCCAAGCAAATCTTGCAATGATCAATCAAGAGCCTCGAGCGATATTTTGTGTTGCATTGTGCATTTATCTCAAAAACTAAATAGTTTTTTTTCGTGAAGAAGCTCTTGCAGTTGGGAAACGACGGACCTTTTTAAACCGGTAGAAATTCCGCAACGTGCATTCAATTCATCATTGTCATCACCGTCAAAGTACATTGCTAAGAATTTATGTTGACCATCAGGGAACTGAAGCAAGGAACCGGCTTTATAATGAATTTGTCCTTTCACTTTGAAAGTTGGCATTAATTGAGCAGTTACAATTTTTGCTCCGAACGCCGTTATTTAGAAGCATGAATTTTATTTTCTGTTATCAGATAGCAAATGCTTTTATTCGGCGACATATACGGAAAGCAACGAATTAATTAATGAATGAATCAATGAATGCATATTTCTATACGCTCGATTAAATAACTCCGAAGAAATCAGTTCAACGATATATTGTACTTACAAATAGGAAGCACAGTTACAGAAGTGAAAACGTCTGAAATACATATAGCATTTATACTGATTTGTGAGCGGAGTAGAAGGTGTGGCAAAATTTTTATTCCTAAACCATCTCGTACTCGAGAGAAATCAACTGCCAAAATCGGCCCAGTAATTTTAGAGTCTATAGTCATCAGGCACATTTTGCTTTGCTTTATACATTTATATATTTATATATATTTATATATGTAGTGACTGCAACTTGAAGCCTTACCACCTGCATACTAAAATTGACTATCAAATCATGTAAAACTCAAGAATTATACTGATTTCAGAAATGTGATTCGTAGATATAGTGCGACCACGCCTAATTTTAGTACAGTTACCGACAGTAATCACATAAATTGAACTACCAAATTTGTGGGCGGGAAAAGAGGGAGTGAAATTTTTTTTTATAAAAACACAATCTAATACAAATTCACTGTTGTGCCAAAATTGCAAGGCAATCGGTGAGAACTTTCGGAGATTTGAGATTTTGTATAAACATACATTTAAATAATTATTTATATAGAATATCAAAAATGAACTTTCTATGGCAGAGCCAGACCAAATAAGGAGTATTTAATTAATGTCAAGTTAATAATACAGACACACAATCTCTGGTAGAGTTTTAGGCTTGATCTAAAAAAATATTTACTTCTTTATCGTTGTATGATAAAATAGCCGATGAAAAAATAAATTCTTACGAGTTTATTCGAGCAGGTGTCAAATCATATAAGACTTAAAATAAAGGGCTAGTCGCACTCAATGCTGTCTAGTTGCTGTTTTTGTTGTTGTCGCCTTCTTGAAACTTATTTTATATAAATAGCTCACAATTAAAATCACCAAAATTTCGACGTCCCAATACGAATATAATAATTGTTTCAATAGTTTTCGGGTTCCAACAAAAAAGTAACAATTACAAATATAGTTGTTACAATCATTCCATTTGCGTCATAATAAGAAAAAACTTATGACGAAAGAAAATAAGGGTAAGAAAAAAAGAAAAGATAGATAAAAGATAGATAGAATAGAGCTATGAAAAGTGTTCGAAAATGAAATGCTTAAAAGCCTTTTGGTTGGAAACAATTTAACCATGGTTTGGCAGTGAATTCCATGTTCTGATATCGCTGACGAAAAATAGCCTACGAGAATTTTTGTAATAAAAACGAGGTATCAATAGTTTGAGGTTTTCTGCTTGACCTACAGAACTGAAGTTTCTCAAAAAGATAAAGTGGACAACGCGAGTAGATGATTTTGTGCAAAAAAATACAGTTTCTTTGCTTCAAGATAGCTAACAAGGCTACGCACAAGTAATTTTGCGCAGAAGGAAGAGATATGGTCACACTTCTTTAAGCCGTAGACATAACGAGCCGCATTATAAAGAGCAACTTGTGTAACGATCTCGAGTTGAGTTTGCAATAATCGACTTAGGAATAAGTTATAATTGGCATCAGTAGCTGCAAAACGAGTTTTCGTCTCATCTCAATGGGAACAAACTATGCCGTTATTCTAAGGTTTCTTAAAACAAAGTTTATTTTGCTCATACAAGAATTGATGTGATCGTTACAGGACAACGAGGAGTTCAATTGAAAACCAAGACTTGATACCTTGCTTATGATTTTTAATTCAGTGTCATTAAGAAAAATCAAAGGAAATTCAAAATATATGAAATGAGTGCTAGAGGTCGGTAACACATATGATTTTAAGGGATTTAGCTTGAGTTTATTTGTTCTGGCCCATTCTGCTACCATTCTGCTACCATTCTGCTACCATTCTGCTACCATTCTGAATAAAGAATTCAGTCATCCTTACACATAAATCTTCAACGAGGCCAGTAAGCCCACACAAATACAATTGAAGGTCATCATCATATGCATGCAATGTCTGCTCTTGTAAGCCTTCTGCAGTTGGACTTGATTTTCGGTATCTAAACAGTGCCAACGATTTCTTGGCTTCTAAAAAACTAAATGAAAATATCTTTCTTCATATGAAAGATAACACTAAAAACTATCCCCCGTATTTATAAACCTGTTTTAGCGATAGTTATACAGTAAAAAACTTTTTGTTATTCATAAACGTATCTTAGCATCAGCGTTCTAAGAACATTTTAATGATAGTCAAAATCAGCTGTTTGGCGGGAAATATAAACAAACTTAAAAAAACAGAAAAAATTAACCAAATAAAAACTTAAAAAACAAGATACAAAATGGCTCAAAAAAGGGAACGTTCCAAAAATTGGGATTAGGATGTGAAGGTAGGTAGGCCACTTCTTAGTAAACTTATTCCGAACCGATAGCAGCGAAAATTCCTCTGTACAAACATTGCATGGACGGATACCTGCGATGCTTGCTCTCATCAAGAGGTTCTCCTGAATTCAAACCCTGCTTTTAATGTTCCTTCACATGGTTGTTAACTTGAAACAAACTTTTCAATTTTTAGGAACTACAAAAAAAATTATTTCCCAAAAGGTGGATATTATAGAAAATAGCAGTATAGACACGAATATAAACAAAAATAAAAAGAAGGCGTGGGACGAAATATATACTATTTTTTCTGCTACTGTCGGTTCCGAAAGGAAGTTATGCCAGATCCAGGTACAATGGCGTAAGTTAAAAATGGAAATAAAATCAACAAATTCCGAGCTCAAGCGTAATATGCAGAGAACCGGAGGTGGAAGCTTTACATGGCAATTTTTACTCTCTGAGGTTTGCAGAGAGGTGACGACCGAACAGAAACATTAATTCAATTGAAAAAACTTTCTGCCTGAGCTGGAATTGAACCCGGGCTACCGAAGTTCTTTAGCTTAGGGGCCACGCACTCTACCCACTAGGCTACGGCCGCCGCTTATGAAAGTAGAGCATGAAAAAATAATGGAAAAGTATAATATTGAAATAAATTTCATTACTATATTTCAACTATATTTTAGTGAGAATGAACGCAAACTAAAAATGCTTAAGTTGGAATTAGAAATTGAATTAATATTTAAAACAAAATCAGAAATTTTGAAATTTTGATTTTTTTTTTCCTTCAGAGATCTCATATTTTACAAAAACGTGTGATATTTTTAGTTAAGTTAATCTACTACTAAACTTGAATTACTATATTGTAATAGCTTTTTATTGAATAAAATTTTATTTATTAAAAGAATATCTTTTTGTTGCTAACCGTGATATAACAGTTCGTAGTAAACATAACCCTGTATATTTAAGGGATTTAAAGAAACTTAATTAATGAAAACCAATTATCTAAAATTGTTTTCAATATAAACGTCTCTCACGCAGAGAAAAGACATGGTTCAGAAATGATTACTGCAATAATAATTTTTTTACTAAAATTATTGTATTATTTCTGCAAACACAAATTTTTGCCTTAATAAAGTCATTATTTACTAATGGTGGTACCAAAAATAGCATTGTAGTTGAAATCATAACATCATTGAAATCGTCAACATACTATGATTGCCTGAACTATTAGTTGCAACAAAAATGTTGTAGTTCTGTCAATCATGATAAATGTAAATATTATTATACAGACAAACATATTAGAATTTTGAATGTTTGTCTGAACTATTCTTTGATTGTTGGCAAAGGAAGCAGAAACATAACCAAAAATCGAAAGAATTTATTGTGTCTGAACAGTTTGCAGGAAAAACTTTCACTTCATTCAGACACAATAAGTTTTATGGATTCCTGGCTATGTGCCGTGCCGTTTCGTTTGTCAACTGTTCAATTATTGTGTTTTGTTTTAAATCACCTTATCCTAAAAACAGCACGCAGAAAAGTGACATTTTCGACTTTATTTGTAGCAAACATGTTTCTTTTTACCGTAAACATATTTCGAAATTCTCACCATATTTTGTTTATCACAAATATTGCTATTTTTGTGACAATGCACTTAATGTACCATGTTTATGAATGGCATTAGTCAGACGAGCGGTAGCAGCGGTTGTGGCTTACTGGTAGTGTGCGTGGCTCGTAAGCGAAAAAGCCGCGGTTCAAACCCCAGCTCAGGCAGAAAATTTTATAAAAAAAAAAATTTTCAAGTGAATTAATATTTCTGTTTAGCCTAGTCAATGGCAAGCTAGCCTAGCCTTTAGAGATATCTTAATTAATAGCTGTGGAAATTGGAGTGCATGAAAAAAAAAATTATTTTTTCAATAATATTCTGGATCCTAAAAGTAAATTCATAATATAGTTGTTGTAATCATTCTATTTTTGACCTAATAAGAGAATAATGATTGTTTCATTAATATTTTGGTTCCTACAAAAAAGTTCCTTTTCTAAATATGGTTGTTGTAATCATTTTATCATGATTAAAGAAAATATTATATGTTTAGGAACATGTTAGCAACAATCATAATCCGAATCATACTATGATTCTCTTCAAACTTGGTTGTTGCAACTATGTTTTTTCTCTGCGTGCTCGCAACAAGTTTCAGCTCATTATCAATTATTTTTACAGTTGCATGGCGTAGACTGCTTTCATGTGAAACTGCTACAGTATCTGTAATTAAGTATTTTATTGTGAAAGTAGTTTAAGAAAAAATGCAATTACCGAATTGGGATTCATGAAAAAGTATTAAGAGATTGTGTAACACAGCTAATGCAATAATAACCACCTTTGCATTTTCTCCAGAAATTTTCATTTTTTCCTATAAGAATTCGAAAGCGGCTTTTCCATACACCAAGACAACGTTCCAATATTTTGAGTTGAAATATGGCAAGCGTTGTATTGTTCTTCCTTGTTGCTTTTTGGATTCTGATCAGGTGTAAATAAAAATTTGATGCATTTATATCTACTATCTTCTACCAATTTGCCTTTGAATTCTCCAGCTTCAAGTCTATGTCATATTGTTCTCTCCCTGAAAATTCGTCTATGGTGCTACCACGCCAATGCGCTACGATATCTAAAATTTTTATTGAAGCATGGCAGACAACCTCAAAAAACATTGGTTAATGTAATAAAAAAGCAATACAAGTAGTACTTACTTGTATATTCAGGGAAAATTATCCTTTTCTATTAACATAAAGTTGACTCTCTTCATCTCCAGTTTTTTTTTTATGTGTACATGAGTAAAATTACATGCAATTTCTTCAAATTTCATCATACCCAAAATCTGCTCTTCCTATGTGGGCATTTTAATAAAATTCTTTGCTTGTTTAGCAAGAGCAACTGCAAACGCGGCTAAGGGTTGATTGGCTAAGGCCGTGAACATATCCGCCGCATCATCATGGACCCTACCCCAACAGCGAATTGCAAAGAGAATTTGCAACTCCGGTGGTATCTTTCCACCCTTTTGTCACCATCCAGATCTTCTGCAAGCATATTAATTATTTGCCGATTGCTTTCTTTATATATTTTTCGGCGATTTGGAACAGGATCCTCTTTTTCCACCAGAGCGCAGATATTCAAAATATTTGTCACGTCCATTTGTTGTAAATATTTGTTTACTTTTCAGTTCACTTTTTCTTTTATATTTTAATACCTGATATTACTTGTCCAATTCAGCTGTTCAGCGATAAAGATATGTGTTTTTCGTCAAGCTGTCAACTAATGAAATGTTGCCTACTGTGTTTAAAAAATTCCCATATTGCATAAAATGCGTTTATGCATAAACAGCATTTTATGGGATAATTTTTGTTCTAACTAAAACATTTTTTAACGAGTGCATAACAAATGTAATGAATATGGCCGTTATATTATAAGTTAATCAGACTATTTTTTGACCTCATATTTTTTGACGCCATTTTGAACAAGAAAATTGAAAAACTACCCTATTTTTATCTTTCAAAGTCTTTGGTGCTGTTTTAAAAAATGCTATTTTGAGAAAATCACGTTTAAGGTTTAAGTCAGTTTGTAATAAATTAAAAAAAAAAAAAAAATATAAATGAAAAAGACTTTATTTTTACTAAAATAGGCTTATATAATGAATTTCATAACATTATATAGCTCTTATATTGTGGCTTATGATCAGATGATCACACACTCACAGACAGTCAGACGGACGTGGATAAATAGACTCAGAAAGTAATGCTGATCAAAAATCGTTACACTGTGCGATGGTGGTGATGCCGGTGGCTAATGTCCACCACGATGGCAGCGTAGAGTGAGCTATAAAATGTGAATCAGTCTGAGTTGAATGCAAAAAAAAAAAAAATATGAAGAGAACAACTCTTAACAGCAAAAAAAAAAGGCAAAGCAGGACAATAACCTAGAGAATTTACTCGAGAAAGGCCAAAAACCGGAGTCAAGCAACTGAGCGATATAAAAGTTGTAACAATCACGTGCAGCTATCGAGAAAAAAACTGAACAAAAACACAAATCCCCAGAAGGCGCAAGGATGAGTTCCTAAACCTCGTCTTTTTATACGTTTAACGATTTTAGCGCTTGGTCTACAAAGCAAAAGCATGAGCATATCCTGTGCAGCAAAAAAAAAAAGAATATATAAAAATATATATCTAGTAGAGAAAGAACAAAAAAAATTCATATCCCTAACGTGCCTAAAATGCTTTTCATACGCTTATTGCACGATTACGCATTCAGGACAAACGAAATAAAGCATCAAGAAGTGATGAGAACGTGAGACCCAAAAGCATAAAAAAATACCGTATAGAAAGGTTGGAGCGGAAAAAAAGGCCACAATACCGTGGAGGCTTTGGCTTTTCATGTCGATTTTTTGTTTTTTTTTTTTTTTGTTGTTGAAGTTGCTGTTTTGGTGAAACTTTCGGTCATCCAATTATGTGTGAAATTGAATAGAAAATGACCAAAAGGAAGCCAGTCGATCATGAAGAGGAACGGCAACGGTTTGCGCACAAATCTGGAACTGCGAATAAAGATGATGATAGGGGCTGGGGCAGAATGGGACGCCTGCTGCCACAGCTCGTTACTGTTGCTGTTACTTTGCCCAAATAGTCAGACACGAGTACACACAAGCACATAGGCACTCGGGTAAGACTCACATACTGAGCATCATTAACTCGAGGTCGATGTGTGGGTCAATTTTTTTGATTCTTATTATTTTTTCATGCCAACAAACTTAGAAATAACAAGCATACGCACACACACCCACACACACGCACACGCATACAGCCAAGCTTTCGTAGCACATTTATAGAGAACATGGCAAAATATTTTTGCCGAAATCAATTAGAGATGCTTACTTCTGCTGTCTCAATCGCATGTGCGGGCACTGATTTCATTTACAGCTATTGGCAACTCTGAAACTTACTACTTCTACTACTTACCCTGTCACCTTTGCTGCCCGTCATGCCTGGATCGCCGCGTTCACCTTTTGCACCGGGCTGGCCACGTTCACCTGCACGTCCTATTTCACCCTTTTCACCTGTGGCGCCCTTGGGTCCAGGTGAGGAGCTGCGTAGCGAACCCATTGAGTTGCCCATTAATGATTCCTATAGAGAGAGGAGAAAAAAAAATAAGAAAACATTATTAGAAACTGACTTGGCACAAGCATGTTTGTAATTGTGTTGTTATAGTGATTGTGAGTATGTATTTGTATTTGGTCCATAGCTAGGATTTTCCATGGGGAATGGTTTTGATAATAAAAATATTCAGGTGCTTCAATAATATATAAAGTATGTATTTAAAGGTTTAAGGCATTATTGACTGGGATATCTGTCAAATAATAACTGGGAACTTATTTTCAACATTTATGTTTTGTATTTAAAAAAACGTAACCATTAAAAAGTATTGGGTCAGAATTCGTGAAATCGACACGAAAAAAATTTCTATCATTATTTTTTTTTTAATATTAATTTATTAGATACCTATGACCATAGTAAATTTGTCATTATTGCCAAACGAAAAATTAAAAAAAAATTTTTTTGGCAAAGTTATTGTAAAGTGAAATTTTTCGTCACTTTTTAAATAAAGTCTCGCCATTCGCAAAAAAAAAAGAACCGATTAAAATGAAACTAAGGTAAATCATAGATAATGAATCAAAGATCAGTAAATTGTTAAAAAATTTAAGAAATAAAAATTTTTGCACAATTTTGGCAACGATTTTTTGTAAACAATTAATATTTTTAATTGTTCTGCGCTATTACAAGATCTTAAAATAATAAAAAAATAACAATAAATTCTTAAAGAATTCAAATCCGTGGAGAAAAGTCTAGAGCAGCAATTATTTTAGAAATTATGGCGAAATCAACGCTGCTCCTCATAAAAAATTTCGAACAGAATACGAAAACATTGTGTAGTGACATTAATATTTTAAAGCAGTGATCATTACCACACCTGTCAAACAGCGTATTTTGAATCGTAGAAAACTAACATTTGTTTATAACTGGTTCTTAAGAGGATTAAGCAAAAATGCCCTCCCCAAATGCATGTTGCAACCCGATGAGTGTACCGAAACACAATCGTGTTTATAAGGGACTCCAAAAAATTACGGATAAGTGGAGCAGCTTTTATTCAAATCTGGTCGGAAAATATGTGTGCCATGAATACGTGGAATTAAATAATAAAATAATACGTGCAGAATAAAAATAAAAAAATATAATTTAGATGTTGCGTTGCCAAAGCTGAAGAAACTATCTGTTACCGTCGAATGTGGGTCTGATGAAGAAATAAAGAGCAGCAGTGAGTCAGATGAATCTGATTTTGAAGGCAATTAATTTCATATATACGACCATAACATCATGTTTTCAGAAGAATTCCTTATGAGTAAAAATAAAGTAAAAAAATCAGCTTCATATGACCTTGAAAAAGATCTAGCAACTGCATCAGAAATTAAGATTGCGCTTTCTAAGGAAACGGATTCAAAAAAAATATTATCGTTATTAACAACAGTTCCTATCGATTGGAGTGCAGCGAAAATGCAAAAAATTTTGGGCGTCACTCGATACAAGGCTAAAACTGCTTTAATGATTCGTCAATCATCAGGATTCGGTGCAGATCCCAATAGGAAAATTGGCCGTTCTTTATCGAACACTTTTATAGAAAAAATACGAACTTTTTACGAATCGGATGAAATTAGTCGTATTATGCCTGGGAAAAAGGACTGCATTTCAATAATTGTGAATGGGAAGAAGGAGAGCGTACAAAAACGATTACTTCTTTGCAATATCAAGGATCTGCACGGACAATTTTTAGCAAAACATCCAGACATAAAGGTTAGTCTGTCCAAATTTACAAAGCTGAGACCAGCTAGTTGCGTAGCTGTTGGCTGCAGTGGAAGTGACAATGTTTGCGTCTGCAAAATACACCAGAACATGACGCTAAAAATGCAGGCTTTAAGTTTTGCACTACAAGAAACAGAACAGACGTATTGTATTAAACACTTTAAGAAAAAGATGATGTGTCCTGTCCCACAAGAGTCCTGCGGCTTGTTAGTTTGTGATCAATGTCCAGGATTTTTATCAGTATCAAAAGATCTAACTCAACTTTTAAAGGTCAGAAATATTATTGAAATTAATTTCAAAGAATGGACATGTACTGACAGGTGAATTTTGTAAAAATTAAATTCTCATATATAGTCGTGTGCACAAAAATTAAATAATTAAACATGGAAATTACCTTCTTTTTAGGTGTGAACTTGTTGAAAAAGTCGAAACATTTGATATGTTCTTGAAGAATTTAGAAAAGGAATTGCCATTGTACCTTAAACATGATTACATTGCTAAATCTCAGGCCCAATATTTGTCAACATTGAAACAAAATTTAAAAGCGAGAGAGTTTTTAGTCACACTAGACTTTTCCGAAAACTACAGTTTTAAGATTCAAGACACAGTTCAGTCCTATCATTGGTCGAATGATCAAGCAACACTTCATCCTTATGTTATTTATTACAAGCATGAGACGGATATTTTTCACGAATGCTTCGTTACTATTTCCGAAAATAACAAGCATGATACAGTAGCTGTTAATTTATTCAATAAAAAGATGATAAATCATTTGCAACTCATTTTTGGAAACGACAATGTAAAAAAAAATTATTTTTTTCTGACGGGTGTGCAGCTCAATATAAAAACAAATTCAATTTCATCAATGTACTGCACTATAAGGCCGATTTCGATATTGAGACTGAGTGGCATTTTTTCGCAACTTCGCACGGAAAAGGTGCGTGTGATGGAGTGGGAGGAACCGTCAAAAGATTGGCATCTCGTGCAAGCTTGCAAAGGCCAATCGATAATCAAATCACCACTCCAATTCAATTATTTCAGTGGGCAGAAGAAAATTTTGATAACATCGTTTTTGAATTTTGTTCTTAAACTGAACATGAAAAGGAAAAAGAAAAATTGCAAAATCGTTTTTCTAATGTTAAAACTATTAAGGGAACGCGACAGTACCATTCTTTTCAACCTATCAATTGTAATAAAATTTCATGTAAACAAATGTCAAATTCGAGAAATATTGTTGTTTATGAACTTCTGTAAATAATTTCTGTAAGACATGATTGTAAAAGGTTTCGACAATAAACATTAATGTAATAACTAATTTGCAAACAAATTATTATTTCGCAAACGATTTCCCCAGATTTAAAGAAAAATTTCATGACGGTTCTTATAGAAAATGAAACGTCCAGTGTAAATTTGCTATTTAGCGCAGCGTTGATTTCGCCATAATTTCTAAAATAATTGCTGCTCTAGACTTTTCTCCACGGATTTGAATTCTTTAAGAATTTATTGTTAATTTTTTACTATTTTAAGATCTTGTAATAGCGCAGAACAATTAAAAATATTAATTGTTTACAAAAAATCGTTGCCAAAATTGTGCAAAAATTTTTATTTCTTAAATTTTTTAACAATTTACTGATCTTTGATTCATTATCTATGATATACCTAAGTTTCATTTTAATCGGTTCGTTTTTTTGCGAATGGCGAGACTTTATTTAAAAAGTGACGAAAAATTTCACTTTACAATAACTTTGCCAAAAAAAAATTTTTTTTAATTTTTTGTTTGCCAATAATTTACTATGGTCATAGGTATCTAATAAATCAATATTAAAAAAAATAATGATAGAAATTTTTTTCGTGTCGATTTCACGAATTCTGACCCTATTGCAAGTGTACAAAGTATAGAAGTTGTGGACATTTTTTACTAAACTCCCGTTCTGTAAGCAGAATCCCAATGAGACTCTTGAGACCTTATATTACAACGGTGGGCAAATGCGGCTCTTTATTACGTAAAGTGCGGCTTTTTTTTTGTTTTGTTGTTTCAAAATATATCAAAAAAATTCAAATTCCACGGAACTCCATATTGTTTTATCATTTTACCAACGATTTACCAACAATTTTACCAAAAATTTGATAATGTGTGCCCTGTTTTTCTTTACTGGACGTTCTCTTTAATGGTGTACTTTTTCTTCATGATTTAATTACAAGGTAAGCTCAGATTGAAGAGAAGTCTAACAAAAGTTGAGCCGAATGTCGAAGTCAGCTGTTCGAATTGTAGTGTTCATAGTTGTTGTAGTTGCGAATGGCTTTAATCAATACAGAAACACATTTTAAACTATTGGCCAAAGATTTGTTTTAAATTTCGTTTTCGTTTTGTTTAAAAACTTAAAATGTCTAGTTGTTTTTATTAGTATGCAGATACATATTTTATCTTAGAACTGCTTCAGCTGAAATCTGGCAGCACTGTCCATAGCAAAACTTTGTTATCGATCAGACGATCTCCTGTTAATTTGGTAACAGTTATTGTTCTCGATCATAGTTTGATTTCGTCTGTGCACTTTTAAAATACGCGCAAAGAGTAAAGAACTTTGGCAAAGAAAATTGATTTTGTTTAAATACATGCAAAATCTAAACATCTCCAAATGTCGGTTAGCAAAAGTGTGAAAAGTTGGAAGATCGACTGTACAAAATTTATTGGCACATGTTAAAAAATGCCAGCATGGAAAAAATTTTGGCATGAAAAATAAAAAAAACTGGAGTACGATGTGCTAAGAGCTTACAAAAAGGGCCCGAATCTTTCTAAACGTTTTGTTGCCGTTTTGTGTTGTTGTGAAAATATCAGCCTCAACTGTTCACAGAACCAAAGGAAGAGCAAACCATAAGTCGTTTAAAGTTCAAAAAATTTCAGATAGAGATGCTGTTAAGGAGCTGTTGCGGAAAACTCGCGCTCGTAAATTATACAGTGACTTTTTGGCAAAATTTGGCAATTGCGTTGCTGACTTTAATGAAATACTTGGCCTAAAGTTTTATGTAGCAGAGTAGAAAAGGAAAGTGCATAGCAAATTCCGAAACCGAAAAGCATTGAGATATCCGAAATAACACTTGATTTGGCAGGCAACATTTGAATTGTACGTGTGGGTTAAGAAGCGAAGAAGTTATTTCAGAAGAAACAACTGGCGATAGCATCTGGAATAATGGCGACATTTATATAGAAGAATGCCTGCAGAAGCGAATTTTGCCTTTTGCTTAAAAAGACATCATGGTAGTAATGATTTGGTCTGCCTTGGCCCAAGAATTTTACATAACAAATGGGGTCAACATAGTGCCGAAAGACGTCAATCCTTCTAAATGCCCGAAGTTGTGATCGATTGGACAATATTGGGCCCATATTAAATAAAAACTCAAGAAGACGAAAGAAGCTTCAAACATAACCCAGTTTGTGGAGAAAACAGAAAATCATTCAGCGAAAAAAATGTCCAAATACTGATGGAGGGTGTAAGCTCCAAAGCTCGAGTATTTTGACGTGGAAATTAATTGCCATTATTTTTAGTTAAAATATGAAAAAAACAATGTAATGAATGAGTTTCCATCGCAATATTCACATTTGAGTTAGTTTTTTTTTGTCGCTTGACACCTGCCAAATTTCAGCTGAAGCAGGTCTTATGTACGTCATTAATATTAATTTCTTATTTTTTTTTTAATAACAACACTTTATTTATATTAAAATTCTTTTTGGTTTTTATCTATATATGAAGTACGGCGAGGCACTTTGGAAGGTTTTGAAAATCTTAATGCGGCTCTAATGACCTAACTCGTGCCCACCCCTGTTTTATTATATAGCAAAGGTGGGAAAATGTGGCTCATAGTTAAGTAAAGTGCGGCTCTTTTTTTATTTTGATATTTTAAAATGTATCAGAAAACTTCAAAAATTTCATATTTCTTGTGAAGTTCCATGCAGTTCCATGTTATTCTATCGTTGTTTGTCTAAAGATTTGAAAAAAAATTTGATAATTTGAACCCCGTTTTTCTTTACTGGACGTTCTCTTAGAATATGTTGTACTTTTTTTCCATGATACAATTGCAAGGTAAAGCCTGTATGACACTTCATTGTTTTGTCCAATTTTTATTCATTGTCAATGAAACAAGAGCAGCTGAAATACTGCTGAAGCTAAAATGCAAGTAGTGTGAGCGTATACGCATATCGTACGAATTGGAGAAAAAATCTGAGATGAACAACATTTTCAATCCATTGTTCTTGACGTTTCTCTCAATTCGTCACTTGTTAAGTTTCGATCAAATATTAAGTGTCAAAAACAAGCTTGAGCTCTTCCGCAGCCAGTAAGAATAGAGAGATAAGATAGTAACGTTACGGAGATGTCAAAAATTTGACCGATGTACGTCTTTATCCTTTTTCTACAATATATATCTTTCTAGAGGACGCGTCACTTGTTTTTAGATTTTAAAATGAGGTGTCATACAGGCTTAAGCTCAGAATGGAGAGAAATTATACAAAAGTTAAGCTAGATGACAAAGTCAGATGTTCGAACTATAGTTTTTTAAGTTGTTGCTGTTGCGAACGGCTTTAACCAACATAGAAAGAACAGAGCTTTCAAATATTGACCAAAGATTTGTTTTAAATCTCACATTTGTTTTGTAATGTTATTTATGTTAGGAAAATTAACAAAAATTATTTCTTTTTTGTTATAAGTCTAAATACTCATATCGCACCCTAACTACAAAAGAGGAAAAACTCTAAATTTTATGGAGAAGTAAAAACAATTTTGTTTCTCAAGGGACTGCACATAAAACAAAGAGACGAAAAAAATTTTTTTTAAAGAGAAAGAAGATGTGTACAAAATTTTGACAGTCGATGGAGATAATCACTACAAATAGCTTTACACGAAGAAGTCAATATTTTAAAATTTTGATTTGTGACCCTATCGTAGTTAAGGTGCGGTATGTTATCTACATCACTTATATTTATTTTGGTTTTTTTTAATCATAGTACCTTTATTTATATAAAAAATTTTTTGGTTTTGGTTTTTTCTTTATTCAAAATACGTGTGGCTCTTTGGTAGGTATTGATAATCTTAACGTGGCTCTTATTGGCCTCACTCGTGCCCACCCCTGTTTTATAGAATATTTTGTCAAACCATCACCTTTTCGGGGCAAACATTTCATAAGCAAATTTTTTTTTGAAATAGTCCTCTCAGTGCGCCATCTGGATCTCATTTCAACTATCATATTTGAATATTAAAAATTGTAATATTAGACAACTGAAACTTTTATTGAGCTTCTATAAAGCCTGCAACCAGAAGCTTGCTCGCCAACGAAAATATAGTTGTTATACCAGCCTTTGTAAGGTATATCAGAAGTTAAATTCTGATGTTTTGGTAAAAAAAACAAACGAAATGCAGGCTTCTAAGCCTGCAGAAGATTTAAAAAAACTAAACTAGATGCATTATCGAGGTAACGGTACAATTTGTATTTTTTATAATTCTTTATAAAGCATACATGTTAAATCTCAAGCTGGCGTAATTTTTCTAGGAGAATAAAACTGTTTGTTGTTTCAGTGTCTTCGTTGTTGTTATTGACACAAACAACAAAAATTGAATTTAAGATTTTTATTATTAAAGTGTTTTCCTAAATGACCTCTATATTTATTATGTTGACTTTATATGATTTAAATACAAATTCTAAATGTTTGATAGTTTCAATCATACTTGATTTTAAATACACGCAGAGAAAAAACATAGGTGCAACAACCATGTTTTAAGAGGATCATAGTATGATTCGGATTATGATTGTTGCTAACATGTTCTTAAACATATAATATTTTCTTTGATCATGATAAAAAGATTACAACAACCATATTTAGAAAAGGAACTTTTTTGTAGGAACCAAAATATTATTGAAACAATCATTATTCTCTTATTGGATCAAAAATAAAATGATTGCAGCAACTATATTATGAACTAATTTTTAGGATCCAAAACATTATTGAATATTATTTATTTTCATGCACTCCAATTTCCACAGCTATTAATTAAGATATCTCGAAAGGTTTGCCACTAGGCTGAACAGAAATATTAATTCAATTCAAAAATCTTTTTGATAAAATGTTCTGTCCGAGCTGGGGTTTGAACCGCGGCTTTTTCGCTTACGAGCCACGCACACTACCAGTAAGCCACAGCCGCTACTACCGCTCGCCTGACAAATACCATTCATACACATGGTACATTAAGTGCATTGTCACAAAAATAGCCATATTTGTGATAAACAGAATAAGGTCAGAATTGCGAAATTTGTATACGGTAAATAGAGACATGTTTGCTACAATTAAAGTCGAAAATGTCACTTTTCTGCGTGCTGTTTTTAGGATCAGGCTATTTAAAACAAAACACAATAATTGAACAGTTGACAAACGAAACAGCACATAGCCAGGAATCGACAAAACTTATTGTGTCTGAAGTTTTTCCTGCAAACTATTCAGACACAATAAATTGTTTCGATTTTTGGTTATGTTCTGCTTCGTTTGCCAACAATCAAAGAATAGTTCAGACAAACATTCAAAATCTTAATATGTTTGTCTCTATAATAATATACACACTTATTATGATTGACAGAACCACAACATTTTTGTTGCAACTAATAGTTCAGGCAATCATAGTATGTTGACGATTTCAATGATGTTATGATTTCAACTATAATGTTATTGTTGGTACCACCATTTGCAAATAATGACTTTATTAAGGCAAAAATTTGTGTTTGCAGACATAATACAATAATTTTAGCAAAAAAATTATTATTGCAGTAATCATGTCTCAACCATGTCTTTTCTCTGCGTGTACAAATTCTAGCTGTTTGATAGTTTAAAATCGTTTATTGAGCTTAAGGTCAAAGTTAGAACAATTAATTGTTCTAACGAATCTTTCCAAAGAAACAACAACAACAACAAAGTTTTTCAATATGAAAAGGAAAAAATCACTAGCTGATCTTATTGCACAATTTCATTCATTTAGAATTTTTCTATCAAACATTTAGAATTTGTATTTAAATCATATAAAGTCAACATAATTTTTATTATTATTTATGTTATTACGAAAAAAGGGACATGTTATGGACAAAAAACTACACTTAATTTAAATGTATTGCTTTCACCAGGACTTATACCCACTAGCATAATTATTTTTTTATTTATTCCACGATAATTCAAAAATACTTAATTCAAACGCAGAAAAAATTGATTCACATTTTAAATTCAAAGTTTGACATTTCTTTTTCGAACCTACTGCTCCCAAAATGTTCTTACAAACCATGTGAATGAAGCTATAGCCTCTTGTTTGTAACAATCAAATCGTTTTAAGCTATTCCGTACGATAAACAATGCCCATCAGTAAAAGCAGGCATTCTCGAACCGAGCAAAATGTGGTTATTTTTTATTAATTTATTTATTTCCGTCTATGGATAAATTATCCTTACAGACATAACATATCAAGGATATAAAATAAAAACAAATTTATAAAGTGTTTAACAATAGAGTAAGAGTAGTTTTAAAGGGATTTTTAGGCATAGAAAAATCAATTAAGATATTCAATCAGATACTCTGTTTATAGCTTCGTAAATGATCATAATACTGTGCAATAACCTTCTAGCTACAAGAGAAGAGAGACCAATAAGCAGTCAACGCGATAGGACGGAAAAGGATCCGACAAACTAATTGAATGTAAAGCAAATTTCAAAAATCTTTTTTGAACTTGCTCCAATCTAGTAATATGCACTGAATAAAATGGGCTCCAAATAAAT